>CAIGQZ010001108.1:2672436-2726054 GCA_903798205.1 Danio tinwini
ATTCATTCATTCATTCATTCATTCATTCATTCATTCATTCATTCAGTCATTCATTCATTCAGTCATTGTTTAATTCATACATTCATTCAATTTCTTTCATTCAATAATTTGTTTTCATTGATTTTTTTTCACTTTTTTATTCAGTCAGTCAGTCAGTCAGTCAGTCATTGTTTGGTTCATTCATTCATTTTCTTTCATTCAATAATTTGCTTTCATTGATTTTTTTTCCCATAGATTTTCTTTTCATTCATTCATTCATTCATTGTTTGATAATTTTTTCTTCATTCATTTTCTTTCATTCATTGATTTTCTTTCATTGATTTTCTTTCATTCATTTTTGTTCGTTCATTGTTTGGTTGATTAATTCTTTCATTTGCTTTCATAAAAAATTTTTTCCCAATTTTTTTTTCATTCATGAATTCATTCTTTCATAAAACTGATGTTTTGTGAAATAAAATTATCGGTCTTTGCAAGAAATTGTACACTATCTACAATATTATTAGGTTTAAGTTTTTTTTCTCTCTCTCTTTTTATGGCCTTTCCCGACTTTCAAAATCTGAATGTCATCTGCATGAGTAAATATTACTGTATATGATGTTTAGTTTCTTCCACACACTGATCATTTCACTTCAGAAGAACTCAGTGTATCATCAGGAGCCATAAAGATTGATTTGGATTTGTTTTTATGTGCTCAAACCTGGGTTTCTATTGACTTCCATTGTATAAATCACCAAGGACCATGGATTCAGCTAAATGTCCTCTTTAATGTTCTACCAAAGAAAAAAGTCACCTACATCTTTGATTCCAAGAGCAGCAGAGGCTAAACTGCGTGGTTTCTTGTAAACAGAAAATGGTCAATTACATTCCACTGCATTGACAGTTCTAAGAGAGTTGTAAAATTTCCAGAGTGACTCGATATTGAGTTTCTGCACAGTTTGGAGCAGTACATTTGAGGTAACTTTCTTTAACTCTTTTCAAGGAAGGACCTTATCGATTGAGCGGTTCATGCAGAGCGTGTAGAAGGAGGCAGTGAAGGCTGAAGCGTTGTCCTGTGCTGACCTTCCAGCAGACGAGTCTTCAGGGTGAAACTCTGACTTCAGAGAGGATCTGCTCAGCTGTAAATGACATTATCACTGCTAAACTCACAGTCGTGTCTGGAATACAAACTTCTGCAGTTTGTTTTTAATACAGTTTTGTATATGAGTACAAGTGTAATATTCAGACTAGTGATCATCGCTTTTCTATGGCCTACACACTTTTTTTTACTTGCAAATTGTCTCATTCAATACAAATTCCCATTTTCTTTTAAATATTGAATTTATTTTATGGTCCAAAATATAAATACAATGTGCTTAATGTGTTCATAATGTATTGCAGAACACTTCTGGTACTCTTGAGGTGTGATATGGGTAATGTTAGGGACCAGTTTGGTGGTATGGGTAGGTTTAAGGGTGTGTAGGTGTAAGGGATGGTCGACAGTGTAATTATAAATGTATTTACAGCGTTTAATTACAGATGTAAATACATACAGATATTTAATCAAGCATAAGTACAGTGTAAAAACATGTATTTACACAATAAGTATGTTGTAACGAATTATTAATTTCAGTGTAAGTACATATTAGGCCCCTTATTATACAGGGTAATCTTTTTTCACTAGAAACTGGGAGAAAAAAAATCAACCTTTCTGCAGAACGCAAAATATGTACCCAGAGTTACATCTACTTGCAGTTTTTGTTTACACAAATCCACCAGAGGCTGCTGCATACACATTTTAATGATCTCAAATTTCTCTGGTACATGTCATTTGCGGGTGCTCTTTTTGCTTAAATCTACTTGAGGCTGCAATATGCATTTCAGCTGACCAGCTTGCTGTCAACCGACCATCTGACTGACCCACCAATCCCCGTCCCTTGCTTTATCAGGCTGGATCTGCAGCGATTTTATATAAGAAGAACTACTGCACTTTAATCATGATCCACACAAAGGAGCAACATACCTTATCTTGGGTAGTTGAGTCCTTATCCACGGAAGAATGAGTAATGTTGTTGTAGTGCAGTTTGTATGTAAATATGGACATGATTATTGTCCGAACTAAAGAAAAATGTTTGGGATTGTGCGTTTATGACAAAAAATGGACAGCCTTTTTTAGTTCAGCTGATGTGTGGTTAGTTACCAGTAACCAAATTATCAGAGTTTGTTGCTTTGATGACAATGCAATGGGGCTTTCAAAATGGATGTATATTCTAACCCTTAAAATAAGCATTGGAACAAATGTGGAGTTCTGGTCAGGAACTTTCTGGTTAATAGATTTTCCAGCATCATGACTGCTGTATAGTCCCAGATGGCTTTGCTGTGTATGAAAACTTCCAGCATTTCCTTTACTGTTTTTTATCTTATCTTTGTCGTATTAACAGAGACCTGAAAGACTATTGAAAACTAATTTGAGCAGCCAAAGTGTCATCTGATGGAAATGTGCTCCAAATTGTCAATGGTTTAAAATAGATTTGGACCAAAAAAATATAATAATTTTTTTTTCTGTCCTTGCCAGACTTTCAAAATCTGGATATAAACTGCATATGCAAATTATTCTCTGGCTGTATATGCATAATAGAGTTGCTTCTTTACTTTATGAAATAGAAACATGTAAATGTTTATAGTCAAAGGTGTATAACAGTAAGTGGTGGAAAACTGAACAGAAACTTTATTAATGCGCCTTTCTTGTAGGCAGCAGATTTGTAAACCATTCTCATCACAAACTTGGAATGAAATTTGGTGTGTATGCACATTGTAAGACACCCAATGCACTCGGCTTGTGTGAAGGATCTTTTACTGCTATTTATTACCGCTAAATTAAATATATTTATAAATATATATATTTTTTTTATAATTTAAATTATAATTTATAATTATTTAATAATCCAAAGAGTTCAATTTTAGTCTCATCAGACCAGAGAATTTTGTTTCTTATGGTCTGAGAGTCCTTCAGATGCCTTTTGGCAAATTCCAGGTGGGGAGTGGCTTCCATCTGGCCACTTTATCATACAGGCCTGATTGGTAGATTGCTGCACAGATGGTTGTCCTTTTATAAGGTTCTCCACAGAAGAATGCTGGAGCTCACACAGAATGACCATCGGGTTATTGATCACCTCCCTGACTAATGTCCTTCTCCCCTGATCACTCAGTTTAGATGGCTGGTCAGCTCTAGGAAGAGTCCTGGTGGTTCCAAACATCTTCCACTTATGGATGATGGAGGCCACTGTGCTCATTGGAACTTTCAGAGCAGCAGAATTTTTCTGTAACCTTCCCCAGCCTTGTGCCTCGAGACAATCCTGTCTCGGAGGTCTACAGACAATTCTTTTGTCTTCGTGCTCGGCTTGTACTTTGACATGCACTGTCAACCCTGGGACCTTATATAGACCGGTGTACGCCTTTTTAAATCATGTCCAATCAACTGAATTTACCACAGGTCAACTCCAATTAAGCTGCAGAAACATCTCAAGAATGATCAGTGGAAACAGAATGTACCTAAGCTCAATTTACAGCTTCACGGCAAAGGCTGTGGATACTTACTGTATGTACATGTGATTCTTCAGGTTTTTTTTATTTTGAATAAATTTGCAACAATTTCAAAAATCTTTTTTCACATTGTCATTATGGAGTATTGTGTGTAGAATTTTGAGGAAATAAATGAATTGAATCCCTTTTGGAATAAGGCTGTAACATAATAAAATGTGGAAAAAGTGAAGCGCTATACTTTCCGGATGCACTGTAGGTATATTTATTTGAAATTATAATCATGTCATGACATGATATGTAAAATGGAACTATAAATACAAGTTTGTTATGTATATATATATATTATAAGTCAGAATTATTAGCCCCCCTCTGTATTATTATTATTTTTTTTAAATATTTCCCAAATGATGCTTAACAGAGCAAGGAAATTTTCACAGTATGTCTGATAATATTTTTTCTTCTGGAGAAAGTCTTATTTGTTTTATTTAGGCTAGAATAAAATCAGTTTTAAATCTTTTAAACACCATTTTAAGGTCAAAATTATTAGCCCCTTTAAGCAAATTTTTTTTCTCGATAGTCTACAGAACAAACCATCGTTATACAATAACTTGCTTAATTACCCTTACCTGCCTAGTTAACCTAATTAACCTATTTAAGCCTTTAAATGACACTTTAAGCTGTATAGAAGTGTCCTGAAAAATATCTAGTCAAATATTATTTACTGTCATCATGGCAAGGATAAAATAAATCAGTTATTAGAGATGAGTTATTAAAACTATTATGTTTAGATATGTGTTGAAACAATCTTCTCTCCGTTAAACAGAAATTGGGGAGAAAATAAACAGGGGGCCCAATAATTGAGTATTTGAGTACAGTGAACTCATTGTCTCACAGAAATCAGTCTGAGATGAGTCACACTTTATGACATGGCACGTTATCGTGCTGAAAGTAGTCATCAGAAGATGGGTGCACTGTGATCATAAAAGGATGAACATGAACCCAACAATATTTAGGTAGGCTGTGGCGTTGACATGCTCAATTGGTACTAATAGGCCCAAAGTGTGCAAAGGAAATATCCCCCACACCATTACACCACCACCATCAGCCTTCTATCCAATCTTTTGTTGTCCAATTTTGGTGAGCCTGTGCTAATTGTAGCCTAAGTTTCCTGTTCTTAGCCGACATAAGTGGCACTCAGTGTGGTCTTCTGCTTCTGCTTCTGTAGCCCATCCGCCTCAAGGTTGGACGTGTTGTGCATTCATAGATGCTGTTCTGCATACCTCGGTTGTAACAAGTGGTTATTTGAGTTACTGTTACCTTTCTATCAGCTCAAACCAGTCGGGCCATTCTCCTCTGACTTCTGGCATCAACAAGGCAATTGAGCCCAGAGAACTGCCGCCTACTGAATATTTTCTTTTTTTCAGGCCATTCTCTGTAAACCCTAGAGATGGTTGTGTGTGAAAATCCCAGTAGATCAGCAGTTTCTGAAATACTCAGACCACCGTCTGGCACCAAACAACCAGGCCACGTTCAAAGTCACTTAAATTACCTTTCTTCTCCATTCTGATGCTCTTAATACATTTCAGATTGATACAAATAGCTAAATATTCTGCTCAAAATGAGCATCAAACTGAGACCAGTAGATAAAAGGGAAACATTGTAAAAGTGTAAAGTCTATATCATTATAATTTCATAATCTTATTATTTATTATTTGCATGCAGAAGCCACTTTGGCTTTGATATTCTGTAGCTTAATGCCATGCCAGTTGCCATCTTTTACAGTGACTTTATTTCTTTTCAATTGTCCTCCAACTTCACCATTAAATATAAAAGATTGCCTCCTATTGTGCGGCAATGTTGATTCGCACTGTATTTAAAAAAAAAAAAAAGAAGCAATAAAGTGCTTGTGCTGGCTCTGGTCTGCTATAAAAACAGATGGTGGTGATATTGAAGGGGCTGAAGTGACAGCGTTGTCTGTAATGAAGGTGCTCTTGCTGTGTGCACATTTCCGAACATCTTAATAGATTCACAGTCCGTGAAGACAGTTTATCTCCAGGAACTGAAGCACTGCATTTCATGGTATTTTGCCGCCTGTCTGAAGAGAGTGCAATGAGGGACACGATGATGGAAGAGTTTTGCAGCCATTGTTGGTTTATGCTTTGCAGTTACCCTGGCATATGAGACATTATCTGAAGGCAGTGTCATTTCCCACAGAGAGAAATAATGACAGCAACGCCATGTGCACCATATCGCTCTGTTATTTCTTTGCCGCATGCTAGCTCCTGTAAAGTCATGCCCGTGTTCCGTGTATGCAATTGTCACTCTGCTGCCATTTGAGGTATTGAGGTATAAACCGTCCCACATGCTGAACTGAATTACACATTATTCACAAGCTACTACACCTCCTGACCCCGTTTGTTTATGAAATATTTGGGCTTATTTAATTGCGCTTTTATCCAAAGCAATATGTAGTGCTGAGTGCACTCGTGAAAGCGCTTCTATTTTGCATTAATGTAATTCCTCTTTTTCATCACTGCATAACAGTGTGAGTGAAAAATCCTATTTAAAAGTTTTAAATTGATTATGTGGAATAAAAATATTAGGCAGAATACTAAATGTTTTCTTATGCATGCTGTTATTGAAAATCAGGGCTATTTTATCAAATAATACTGTCTGGACATTTTTGAAATATTGTGTGATATGAAATGAATATAAGCATAACCTTTATAATTATTATTTGCACTAATTGTAAGTAAATAACATTGTTCAATGTTAGTTTTTAATTTTCAGTGCATTACTGTATCTAATGTTAACAGACTGTTAATATTAAAAGTGTAGTTAGTAAATTAATTTAAAGATTAATAAATGCTGGAAAAGTATTCCTTAATGTTAACTAATGTAATGCCAATAAATTATACCTTGTTGTATTGATTTTCAGTATTTCAGCATTTAATATAATTGACTTTTTCTTTAATCACAACATCATCAGCTGCTTTATTTACATTTGTTTAAATCGTTATACCACTTGTTAATAGTAATAATTGCAATGCTATTGTAATAACGGTAATATTTATAAATATTTCCCCATCAGTATTTATATATATATATATATTTTTATTTGACAAACCTTAAGAGTATTTTCTGGTATGAATATAGTAACATGTTATACACTACCTGACAAAAGTCTTGTCTCCTTTACAGGTTTTAAGAACAACAAAAAATAACTTGACTTCTAGTTGATCATTTGGTATCAGAAGTGGCTTATATGAAAGGCAAAGGCCTCTAGATTATGCTTATTTTACCAAAATAAAATATGATCATGCCTTGATTTTTAATTGTTTAATAAGGACAGTAAGGTCTGACTTTGCTTAACAAAAGCACAGAAATAATGTACAGTATAGAATATGAAGTCATGGTGCAGTGGAAAAAGAATTAATATTGTGTTTGACTCCTATGAGCTTGGAGGACTGCATCCATACATCTCTGCAATGACTCAAATAACTTATTAATAAAGTCATCTGGAATGGAAAAGAAAATATTATTGCAGGACTCCCAGAGTTCATCAAGATTATTTGGATTTATCTATAATGCCTCCTCCTTCATCTTACACCAGACATGCTCAATAATGTTTATGTCTGGTAACTGGGCTGGCCAATCCTGAAGCACCTTGACCTTCTTTGCTTTCAGGAACTTTGATGTGGAGGCTGAAGTATGAGAAGGAGCGCTATCCTGCTGAAGAATTTGCCCTCTCCTGTGATTTGTAATGTAATGGGCAGCACAAATGTCTTGATACCTCAGGCTGTTGATGTTGCCTTTCACTCTGCAGATCTCTCGTACGCCCCCTTATTGAAAGTAACCCCAAACCATGATTTTTCCTTCCCCAAACTTGACTGATTTCTGTGAGAATTTTGGGTCCATGCTGGTCCAATAGGTTTTCTGTAGTATTTGTAATGATTGGGATGCAGTTCAACAGATGATTCATTGGAAAAATCTACCTTTTGGCACTTTTCCAAACGATCAACTAGAAGTCAAGTTATTACTTGTTGCTCTTACAATTAGGATCGATGACAAGACTTTTGTCAAGTAGTTTATAATAAAATAAAAAACAGGTTTGCTTTTTAACAACAAAAAAAATAATTTGATTCTATCATTTTGTGTTTATGTTTTATCACCACTTGAATGAACAGGATTCATAAAAAAAAGACACGAAAACTGAGAAAATTTAATTTTTTCCCCCCAAAGTTATGCATTTTCAAGTTAAGAAGGGAGTAAGCCAGTAGAAAGAGAGAGTGAGATTGACAGGTTATCAGTTTATCCTTGACACAATTTCTCTCTCTCGCTGACTTTGTCCCAAAGAGATTCAAAATGGTCAAAACATGTGTGATCGGACTATCGGAGTCCATCAACACCTGCCTGTTCAGCAGTATGTCTCTTCATTTTTACTTCTGATCTGATCTACACTTTCTCTGATTATCTTTGTGTTTTGCATCTAGGAAGACCCAGAAGTCCTGTATCTCATTCTGTGCACGCAATAGTGCTTAATACTGTAATACACCTAGAACACAGATTGTTCTGCAAACACTTCCCCGCCACTGACAAGTTGTAGTAATTGACAAAATATCTCATTAATGGTGGGGATAGAGTTAATAGTAGCTATCTGTTAATGTGCTACATTCATTCATTCATTTTCCTTCGGCTAAGTCTCTTTATTCATCAGGGTTTCACCCTTTACTCATTCAGCATATGTTTTACACACAAGATGCCCTTCCAGCTGCAACCCAGTATTCTCATTCACACACATACACTATAGCCAATTAGTACATTCAATTTACCTATGCCGAATGTCTTTGGATTTGTGGGGGAAACCAGAGCAGCCTAGAGGAAAACCACGCCAACACGGGGAGAACATGCAAACTACACACAGAAATACCAACTGACCCAGCCGGGACTCGAACCAGTGACCTTCTTGCCTTGGTGACAGTTCTAACCACTAAGCCACCATGTTGCCATTACTATATGCTTATATACTGAGATAAATATGTATTGTTACAAAAAAACATTCTAAACTGTTACACAGTGTAGCATTGTAGTATGTGTGTGAAATATACACTGACTATTGGAAGGGTCTGCTTTTTTTCAGTAGATAAAAAAACACAGTGAACTAAATTCATATATTTAATTCAATTTATCTAGCAAACTTATTGTCAGTGTTTTATGATTGTATTCTGACATACAGTAACCCTTGATGGCCAACAAACGATTATCAAACATGACTTGCTTTTGATATAAAAACGGTGAGAAGTTTGCGTTAAAAAAATGAATGATCATGAAAGATCCCACTTACTGTCTACTGTATTACTTCCATGCCTGGACATAGGTGTCTATTAAAATACATTGTATTCAGGGCTTGACATTAACTTTTTATTATCACCAGCCAGTGTGGCTAGTAGTTTTCCAACATTACTAGCCACTTGCCATTTTCACTAGCCACAATTTTTGTTGTCAGGAAAATATATTTTATATGCATAAATTTGACTTTGACATGCTAAAATTAAATTGATTTAGATTTGGTGGAATGCCCACATGCCTCCTAATTAATTTTACTTTTTGTGTATGTTGTGTATGAGCTTGCTCAGTGAGCATGAGGACATAGGTCATGGTTACATAATGTCGTATTACAATTAGTTTTTATTTCACATGACTTTTTAGAGCTCAAAAAATTTACCAAATTTATCTCTAACCACACAAAAAATAAATAAATAATGACTTCTTAGCCACAAATTTTTAATAATGTGTCAGAACAAGCAAAATATAGCTGTATACTATACATTTTATTTAACAAAACATTTCTTTACAAAAAAAAAGTTAACACCACATAAATGCGAAGTTAATATTCTATATCCTGTTTAAATAATGGTTAAAGCAAAAGCAACCGGTGCTGCTTACAAAAAGACCAATCTGTAGCTCTTGAAAGCAGCAAGACTGTGGGTGCATGAACAACTTTTTGTCTAGTCTATTTGAAAGAGAACCGATCACACCAATTGCGTTTCCAGGCACGGTTGTTTCAAGCTAGGAAACGAGAGCGTGCACGTGTTTTAAACAGTCGTGCGTCACATCAGCTGTTGGTGCGAGTGATTATCTGGCTAGTGGAGGTGTCTGTCTTACCCGCCACAGCTAAAATCTACCTGCATTTGGCGAGTTGTCGGGTGTCAATGAAAAACCCTGATTGTATTTAATTTGACTTCAGTTTTAGCTTAATGTAGATACAAACACCTAATTTACAATAAAAAAGTGTCTTTTGAACACTTACGCTGAGTTCACACCAAATGCTGAGCATCGCGCCACTCAATGTAATTTACTTGCTGGATGTTTTTTCCCCTCACCCAAATTTTTTAGTTTTAGCTCAATTGTTTGAACTCCCCTGGTAGATGTGATTAAGGTGAATTCCATGCTTTCATGGCAAACAAGTCGCACAAATTTCATTTCATCCTTCTATTTTTTGCATTTGCGTTGACTTTTTATGTGATTTTTAGATTAGATTTTTAGATTAGATTCAACTTTATTGTCATCACACATGTACAAGTGCAAGGAAACGAAATGCAGTTTAGGTCTAACCAGGAGTGCAATAGCAGCAAGTGCAGGATACAGGTATAAGTTATAAAGTGCAGTTATAGAAAAATTATGGTGATATTTACAAATGGATGTACTATCAACATTATATACAGGTTGTGTTAGCTATGAACAGAGATTTACAATAGATGGATAAATGTACAGGTTGCTATTAATAATCAGAAGTGTGCAGATAGATAAACAATTACAAATGTATATGTACAGTCGGTGTGTACATAATTTACAAATGTACATGTGCAGTAGGTGTGTACAGTTCAAATAAATGAATCAGTGCAATGAATATGTGCAATTTTTAAATGTGCAAATGTTAAGTAGTGCAGTGATTATGATGAGTCTGAGTTATGAGGAGAGGAGAGTGGGGTGTATTAGGGGGGCAAAAAGTCAGTGGGGAGCAGAGTTCAAGAGGGAGACAGCTCTGGGGAAGAAGCTGTTCTTTAGTCTGCTGGTTTTTGTCTGGGGGAGCCTGAAGCGCCTGCCAGAAGGCAGGAGAGAAAACAGTCTGTGAGCAGGGTGAGACGAATCTTTAAGAATACTGCGTGCTCGGTGCAGACAGTGTTTCCTCTGGATGTCCTCTATGGCTGGCAGTGTGGTCCCTGTGATGCGTTGGGCAGTTTTCACCACCCGCTGCAGTGCCTTACGCTCCGCAACAGAGCAGCTTCCATACCAGACTGTGACACAGTTCGTCAGGATGCTTTCAGGAGCAGCGGTAGAAGTTCACCAAGACGGCTGATGACAGCTGGTTCTTCTTAAGTTGCCTTGAGAAAAATAGGCGCTGGTGAGCCTTCTTGACCAGGCTGGAGGTGTTGGTGGTCCAGGAAAGGTCCTTGGAGATGTGGGTCCCCAGGAACTTGAAGGATGATACAGGCTCGACGGCCATCTCATTGATGTAGATGGGATCATGTGAGCCTGTTCGTCCCTTCCTGAAGTCCACAATGAGCTCCTTGGTCTTGTCGGTGTTAAGGAGCAGATTATTGTTGGTGCACCACGTGGCCAGATGCTGTATCTCCTCCCTGTAGGCAGTCTCATCATTGTTGCTGATTAGACCAATCACTGTGGTGTCATCTGCAAATTTGATGATGGCATTGGATCTGTTCACAGGCCTACAGTCGATGGTGAAAAGGGAGTAGAGGAAAGGGCTCAGCACACAGCCCTGTGGTACACCAGTGTTGAGTGTGACGGTGGTGGAGCAAATGTGGTCTGATCTAACATTCTGAGGTCTGTTAGTCAGAAAGTCCATAACCCAGTTACAGAGAGACGTGTCTATATCCAGGTCTCTAAGTTTGATCATTAACTTAGAGGGTATGACAGTGTTGAATGCTGAGCTGAAGTCAACAAACAGCATTTGTGCGTATGTGTTTTTATTGTCCAGGTGTGTGAGTACAGAGTGCAGTGCTATGGAGACTGCATCTTCTGTGCTCCTGTTGCCACGGTAGGCAAACTGATGTGGGTCCAGTTTGGATGGCAGAGAGTCTTTCAGATGTGCCAGGACCAACCGCTCGAAGCACTTCATGATGATGGGTGTGAGTGCTACCGGGCGGTAGTCATTCAGGCATGTTGGGCTGGAGTGTTTCGGCACTGGCACAATAGAGGTGGTTTTAAAGCATGTTGGCACAGCTGCTAGGTTAAGGGACAGGTTGAAAATGTCTGTGAATACCCCAGCGAGCTGTTCTGCACATGCTTTGAGGACACGCCCAGGAATACCGTCTGGTCCAGCAGCCTTACGCATATTGATCCGATTCAGTGCGGTGTAGACTTCTGAGGAGGTGAGTGTAATGGGTGAGTGGTCAGTTGAGGAAGTGATCCTGATGTAGGGTTCATTATTGTCTCTTTCAAAGCGGGCATAAAAGTCATTAAGCTCGTTCAGGAAGGAGACGTTTGTGGCTGTGGGTGTGGAATGGCTGGGTTTGTAGTTGCTGATGGCCTGTATGCCCTGCCACATGCGCCGAGGATCAGAGTTGGAAAAGTGCTCCTCTAGCTTTAGCTTGTAGCAGTGCTTGGCCTTTTTGATGCCCCTCTTCAGATTAGCCCTGGAAGTGCTGTAGGCCTGTGCATCCCCTGATCTGAAGGCAGTGTTGCGTGCCTTCAGCAGGAGGCGCACCTCCTTGTTCATCCATGGCTTTTGATTTGGGTATGTGGTGATCTGTTTCTGGGTTGTAACACTGTCAATGGTGGTGTTGATGTATTCCAGAACAGAGGAAGTGTAGCTGTTAATGTCTGTGTGAGAGCCACATGTGGCCTGGGAAGCAAACATGCTCCAGTCTGTGTGTTGAAACCTGTCCTGGAGTGTGGAGTCTACCCCCGCTGGCCACACTTTGATGGTCCTCACTGATGGCTTCACACGGTTGATGAGGGGTGAGTATCGGGGGTTGAGGAACAAAGAAAGGTGATCTGATTGACCCAGGTGGGGGAGGGGGGTAACAGCATAGGCTTTAGCCATGTTTGTGTATACCTGGTCCAAAGTCTTGTTTCCCCGTGTGTGACAGAAAATGTTTTGATGGAATTTGGGGAGCACTGTCTTTAAGTTTGAGTGATTAAAATCCCCCGCAACAATAAAAGCAGCCTCCGGGTGAGCAGTCTGTTGTTTGCTGATGGCTGCATGAAGTTCATTCATAGCAAGCTTTGCATCAGCATCGGGTGGAATGTAAGCAGCGATTATAAAGGTGGAGGTGAACTCCCGTGGCAGATAAAACGGTCTGCATTTGACCATCAGAAATTCCAGGTTAACAGAGCAATGTCTCCCAACGATGACAGAGTTTGTGCACCACGCTTTGTTAATATAAATGCATAATCCTCCGCCTCGGGTCTTACCGGAGTCATCCGCCGCTCTGTCTGCTCGGAATGTCTGATGCTCAGTTAAAGATACAGCGTTGTCTGGTATCCCGCTGTTTAGCCATGTTTCTGTGAAAATCATGACATTACAGTTCCATAATCTTTTGCTGTGGTTGATGCGCAGTCTAATCTCATCCATTTTGTTCACCAGGGACCGTACATTGGCGAGGAAGATGCTGGGTAAAGAGAGCCGGTGTGGTGTTAGCTTTAGCTTAGCTCTTAGCCCGCCGCGCTTCCCCCGCCTTTGTTTACGTTCGCGTCGCCGTCTCCGAGCACTTCTGCCCGGCCGGACAGAGCGCTTAGCCTCGGGTGTCCTGGCGATCTCTGGGATGAGTCGTAGATTGCTGATAAAACTGTCCGAAATGCACAAACCAATATCCAAGATCTCCTGTCGGGTGTACGATGTAAAGGCATTACTGTTCTGCACGAACAGACCCGAAATGAGCAGGAAAAATACTGCAAAATTGCAGAAACTGGAGAGACGCCGAGCCTCGCGATGTGTACGCGCCGCCATCTTGGTCTTACAAGATTTACCTATGTTAGTTCTTAATTCTTGGTTGGCACAATGGTTAGCGCTGCTGCCTCACAGCAAGAAGGTTGCTGGTTTGAATCCCGGCTGGGCCAGTTGGCATTTCTTGCTTGGAGTTTGCATGTTCTCCCCGTGTTCATGTGGGTTTCCTCCAGGTGCTCCGGTTTCCCCCACAGTCCAAAGACGTGCAGTATAGGTGAATTGGATGAACTAAATCGACTGTAGTGAATGAATGTGTGTGTGAATGTGTGTATGGATGTTTCCCAGTACTGAGTTGCCTCTGGAAGGGCATCCGCTACATAAAACATATGCTGGAATAGTTGGCGGTACATTTTGCTGTGGCAACACCTGATAAATAAGGGACTAAGCCTAAGATGAATGAATGACTTCTTAATTCTGCATTCGGTGTAAACTAGAGATCCTCATTCGGTTAATTTTCCTAACCGACAACCCCAACCGAATGTTAACTGTTAACTGATCAGTTTAATATTAAAATATCATTAAATAAAAAGAATGAACTGACCTCTCTATTTTGTGGCTGACACATTATTGCATTTTAAAATATAAATTTATTTTAACATGCGAACACCAGCATGCAGGACGTTTTAACATGAGAACACTGTCCGTATCTGCAGTGTTTCCAACAGCGAAGAAAAAAGAATGAACTAAGTAAATAGATAAAATAAATAGGCCTGCCCTAAATATTTCATGCTTAAATTACAATTGTAGATTATAAAACAAAAACACTGAGTGAATCCTTTTTAAGAACCGGCATAGGCTGTCTTAAAATTTTTTCTAATTATGTTCAATTCAATTCAATTCATCTTTATTTGTATAGCGCTTATACAATGTAGATTGTGTCAAAGCAGCTTCACATGGAAGTTTATAGTGAATTGAAAAGTGTCAGTTCAGTTTTCAGTGTTTAAGTTCAGTTTAGTTTAGCTCAGTTCAGTGTGGTTTAATAATCACTACTGAGAGTCCAAACACTGAGGAGCAATTCCAAAATGTTTTTTTATGTCAAAGAAAAATAGAAGACCTAAAAAATGCATCCTTTCAGTTAATGCTTAAATGGTCAATATGAGCATAGTGTGAAGACAGCATTGAGACCACTGACTGAATATTTTCATGCGACCCTGCTGGGTGTGATTATAAATTGGTATAAACCATTAAAGTGGGGTCAAATTTATATTTATATTACCTTTAATTAATGAATAAAAAAATAGAGCTGTCAAATCCCCTTTTATTCTCAAACACACTGATTGTAGTGTCTGTAGCACATCTTACAATGTAAAATGATTATAGAAAAGATTGTGAGCTCATAAGGTTCTGCTTTTGGTCGTGACTCTCTGGTGCTTCTAAGAACTCGCTTTTCAATGTCAATGTAGGTGTTTAAGCTAGAAGTATTAAAAAGCCAGCAGGTTTTTTCACGTTCGCATGACCTTGCTCCGATAAAACTGACAGCCGGCTTTGTTGCCTGTGACAGATTTGTACGTGGAATGTCAGTGTTTTGCTGAAAACACTTTTACTTTCTATTGGCTTTAAAAAAATCCAGCAAATTGAGACTACAGCTATTCATCCTGACTTATATGCTTATTTGAGATTTTTCAGAGCATCTTCTTAAAGCTGTCATATTCTAAGCACTTTTCAGAAATGAAATCCAAATGAGAAGTAACAGCCCCTTGGTTGCTCCGGAAAGAATCTAATAAGATGAAATACGTCTTGATGGGAAATCGGAGCTATTATCGTAGCATTTCAGCATGAACATATTGGAAACAGATAGCGTAAGCGATGTGCTTTGCTTTGACTTCTGAAGTGCTGCGTGGTGTAATCAGCCCATATCTTTTGCTCTAATTTAATTTAAAGCCGAATTGTGCCTCCCATGCACTACAGAGCCTCGGCCTTGTTCAGTCTCATGTCACTTAACCAGTGTTCACGTTTTCCTGTGGTTATTGCTGTCTAGGGCCGCAGATGCAGTGGGGTGAAGGGTAAATCGGGTGTAGGCTGAATGTGGAAGGTCTAATTCCATCGTCCTCCAGAGACCCTGAGCACACAAACACACAAATTATACTGACAAAATTCTTCTCGCAAGACAGTAACACAATACGCCTTACACTGGAAACTCAGTGCAGGAACGTGAAATGGGTTAAAAGGGTAAAACTTTACTGAGAGGCAGAGACTGTTTTAAATGTTTGATTAATTGGCGTTTTGGTCCATATACCTTTTACAAATGCGTCATTTAATGCTCAATATGTTATATTCACCTCTAGAGGATGCTTATTTAAAAAACAAAGTCATTTCATTATGAACCATGAAGCATCATGGAATAACTAGAGTTAATTACACCTGGTATGATGCATTTTGATAGATCAGATTAAAAGTAATGGTCTGTTTCCAATAGATGGTACTGTACGGTATGGGTCGGTATGGGTAACCTTTATCAGGCTTGCGTTTTCTCTGCCAAAAGGATACCAATGGAACCATGTATGACAGTATGACAGAATGTTTCAGTCAATATCATTCTCACTCGAAGAAATGTCAAAGTAAAGCTGTACGGGTTGTTCACACATCATATGAGAAGCACTTCTCACAAAACAGATGCTTTATACACATAAATACTTGTGTATAAATGTTCATTATTAACCATTCTATGAACATGACTGGATTATTACTGCAAAATATCCTACTCTAACATCTGCAATTATATCAAATAAATAAATAAATGCAACATATATGAACACATACAGCACATACCCTTACACTCTCCGATATGTTACCAATTACAGAAAAACTACACATAGCAGTCCTTATTTGGGTTCAAAAACAACACACAACATATAGTCCACAGTCAGTGCAATCTATCTTTAATCTTCACCAGCACATGTAACCTCTTGTTAGAAAGTAATTCTGTCATTCATAATAGTCCAAAAGGTGATGATGATAGTTAAACATAGCAGTTTGTTCATGTTTTAGGTTGCTGAAAGAATCATTTGCTCCTTTGTTTTTTCTGGCTTCTCCTTAGTTTTTTTGCACTTCACTCTGTAAGGATCGGATGTTAGAAGCACTTCAATAATCACGTGCACGTTATTATCTTCAGCTCAAGTTAGTTATTTTAAATATAGACACGCATCGAGCGATCGCGAGCTCTCTGGAGAAAGTGAAACCGCTCGTGCTTTTAGACGGCCTCGTAAAATAACAACAGGTCACCGCAGATTTTGTTCTTCTTAGCTTTTTGGTTGTACATCAAGATGACGACAAGGTTTGTTTGAGCTCGGGTCATCCATGGCTCATTATTATATGTATATAGTATAAAATTGTAATGTCTTGGCTGTGTATTTAAAACCAATAATGTGTAAACCAATAGTGTTCAGCTGCGCGTCCAGCTCCGCCTTTTGGTAAAAAGTGGTATGGTACGTTTTGCTTTTTGGTACCTTTTGACAGTGGGAACATCCATAAATCCGTACTGACCCATACCTTACCTTACCATACCGTACCACTCAGTAGAAACGGGCCATAATAAAACCTTTCTGTTTATACGCCAATGATTTAGTCTTTTTTTTTTCCACTTTCGTCTAAACCTGATCATTTTCTTTGAAGTCTGAGGGCAGGGGTCCTTGTATAGTATTTTACTAATAATATTTTTTTCAAGATATTAGTATTCGGCTTAAAGTCATTTTTAAAGGCTTAACTGTGTTAATTAGGTTAACTAGGTAAGTTAGGGTAAGTAGAAAAGTCTTTGTATAACAGTGATTTGTTCTGTAGACCATCAAAAAACATTGCTTAAGGGGGCTAATAAGTGGTTTCAAAAATTAAAACTTCTTTTATTCTAACTGAAATAAAACAAATAAGGCAATAATACATATTGTAGGAAATACTGTGGAAAAAATCCTTGCTCTGATAAACAATAATTTGGGAATTATTTGAAAAAGAAAACAAAATCACAAAAGGGCTAATAATTTTGACTGGACATTGTAATAATGACACCTTAAAGGGCTATGAAACCCCCCTCTTTCAGTTCAAGTCTACCTCTGAAAGTAATTTAATGCCATTACATATACGATAGGCTGTTCGTAATTTCATAAAATATATAACCACAATTTGTTATATAATTGTAAAGATAATCATGCTAAACGCTATAAATGAGGACTTCTCTCCTCCTGAATGCAGACAACGTAGATAGCAGTACAGCAGGTCTCTTTCCATATCTATTCCAACCTTAAACCTAATCTGGAGGATTTAATGCATGTGCAAACACGGTGTGGTGAGAAATCATGACAACGGCAGCACGGATAGGCAATGTGTTTGAATGGTAACAAACTCAACTGATAAAAGACAAAGTCCACCATTCTTCAATTCTCGTACAGCTTGCCGTACAAATGATGCTTGCTGCACACAAACAGGTTGTCTGTATCAGTGACCCAGAGAGCATCGCGGGGAAACTCTGTGGATCATGGAAATTAACACATACAAGCCTTCATGAATGACTAAATACTGCATGTCATGCGCTGTCTCACAGCTTGGCAGGTCTGTGGTCTCTCCATACTGTATGAGTCTGTCATCAGAATGCATGTGCAGTCATAAATAATTGAGAAGCAGGGTCTTCTGACAGGATCAGAAAACTTGGCTATGAATAAAAATGAGAAACCGACGCTTCATCACTCCACTAGCAGATTTGCACTACGTCACTGATTTTGATCCCACCCCAAAAATTATTTTATACCCCGAAGATGAAATTAGCTGACAAAAGCTCAAAATTATCCAGTTTTCCCCACAATTAAAGCTGACAGGTTCTAACGTTGTCTTAACTAATGCTCAACACAGACAAATCTGTTAATTTATTTTTTAAAGTACTCCAGGGTGTCTTGAACCTTTAAAATAAAGGCCATGTCCACACTAATATGTTTTCATAAAAAAAAAACATATATTTTTCTCTCAGTCTTGGCCTTCCGTCCACACTGAGACAGTGTTTTTAGGAGACAAAAATCTATCATTTTGAAATGCTGTCCAAAGTGGATATATTTGAAAAGGTTGTGTTCATGTTGCAGTGTGGACTGTGAAAACAGAAGCTTCCAAAATGATGACGCATTTTAGTCATGTGCTGCAGTCAGCTAACATGGTGGATGACATTATAAAGCAGATGTTTTGGATGCTGTCAGTTTTGACAGCTTTATTAAAGATTAATATCAGTTCATACATGCTCGATATTGCCTCTCTTTAAAGGACATGATATGTTTACTGGGAGCTATTGGCAGATGCAATTGCAACATTTTGCCACAACGTTTTAAAGAGATGGGAAGTAAATACTGTATATGCCAGGCAGACATCACGCAGGTAAAAGATTCTTACGCCTGTGCACATGCGAAGTACATGAGTGAAAGTGTTTTCAGTCATTGTAGTGTCAATATAAAGAATTGAAAATGATAGTGTGGACATGGATACGTGTTTAGATGAAAATGCCATTTTCTAATTTATCTGGATTAGTGTAGACGTAGCTAAACTGTAACCAAACATTAGTGATATATTTATTACTAATGTTTGTTTATTTGTTTATGGAATTAGTAAGTAAGGTAAAGAGTAAATGCAAAATTGTCAGGTTTCTCTCAAGGTTTTTAAAATTCTTCACTTACGCCAATTGGTAAAGTTTTTTCCTCGCCGCTGTCGCCACTGGCTTGCATGGTTCAGGATCTGTAGAGCTGCGCATCGATGTAATTGCTCTTCAGTGTTTGGACTCTCAGTAGTGATTATTAACCCACACTGAACTGAGCTAAACTGAACTGAACTGACACTGTTTCAATTTACTATAATCTTGAATGTGAGGCTGCTTTGACACAATCTACATTGTATAAGCGCTATACAAATAAAGGTGAATTGAATTTAACAAAAAATTGTTGAGTAAATCTATTAAATATGTAATAGAATACAGAAAGATATTAAGTAAAATATATTTCTGATTCTGATTTCACATGTATAGGCTATTCATTTAAAATTGTTTAACACCTATTTAGACGCAAATCATAAACTTTAAAATGTAATTTGTTCTGGTCTGCATGTTACTATAGCCAGCAGATGCTCTGACCCCATTATCTGCCCAAAAACCACAGCTTTAAGTACATATTTAACATAGAATGTAATTAGACTAAGGATCTTTGTAAATCAAATCATTCATTTTATGCGAAGGATCAGGCTTTTTTTCATGAGAAAGATTTATGCAACACTCATTTAAGTGACGGATTATGCTTTACATCAAATGAAATTATTACCAGCACATTCATTTGATATTAGACATACCTGCATTTCAGCAAAACAAAAAAAAGGACCAGTTTAGCTGCTTTTTTAAATTGTAGCTGTAAGTTTAAGGAAATTAAAATGGATTTTTAGGCATTTCATTATTATTATTTTTTCATATCACTTATGCTGCAGGAATTTTTATACAAACAGCTGTTTATCTCAAGTTTGCCACAGTTTTCCTCCATGGAAAACCAGAGTTGATCCTCATTTTATGCTTCTTGTCTCCAGATTTTCCTTTGTTTTATGGTGTTCATTTTGGCAAAGCAACCCGCTGCAAACAATAATTAATGAGTGGACTGTCAGACTCTAAGATTACTGCTTCCACATTACGGCACACTGTTTTACACTGACAGGCATTCAAGACCTGCAATGATTGATTGTTTAAAAGAAAATCTTTAAGCATTTTTTTTTTAAACGTTTGGGTTGTACAGTATCTCTAAATGAAGATATGAAGCAGTTGTGTTGACAGAGGTTGGCATGAGCTTTCATGAGTTTGGTCAGAGATAACAATGCAATTCTGGTGTTTACATGTCTGTTTATTGTGAATAAAATCAGCATATAAGAGTTTACACAACAGTTCTGTCTGGATCTTAAATCTGATAGGTTAATAGCATTTCTTTCCATTCAGCCAAATAATTTTAAAATGTCAGCAAAATCACCTGTTTTGTTATCACTTTAGACATTACGCTACACTCTCAGAAATAAAGGTACGTGAGCTGTCACTGGAGTGGTACCTTTTCAAAAGGTACACATTTGACTGGGATCCATATTGGTATCTCAAAAGTATATATTAGTACCTAAAAAATTAAAAAGGAACACTTTTGTACTTTTTAGGCACAAATATTTTCCCTTGAGGTATTAATATGGACCTTTTAGGTACAAACTTGTACCTTTTAAAAAGGTACCACCCCAGTGACAGCTCACGTACCTTTATTTCTGAGAGTGTAGAGAATCATTCAAACACTAGCTCTAATATGACTTGGTCAATTAGTAACGACTTCTGCTGTTCTGACATCAGCTGCAGATGTGAATGAATGGCAGAAGAAAGTAGTTCCTCTTACAAAAGGGTTTTGAGACACTCCGTGTTTGATTTTCTTTTTTATACACATGATTATGCCTTTGAACTGTTGTATAAACACAATATCACACGAGTAGCAGTGCGATGTGGCTGTATATTGTCACTGGTGGGCAACGCACGCCTCCTACCAGTGCCGATATACAGCCACATTGCACTGCTACTCGTGTGATATTGCTCATTTAATATGCCTGTTGTTTCTTTTCCCCAAAAAATGAAAATGTACACACTACTAACTCACCCTCAAGTGCTTCCAAACTTTTCTGAATTTCTTTCTTTCTTTTTAATTTTTTTTGTTGAACACAAAAGAAGATATTTTGAAGAATGTTAGAAACCAGTCACCATTGACTTAGTTAGAAAAACAAATACTACAAAAGTCAGAAGTTAACAGTTTTGAGCTTTTTTCTAAATATCTTCTTTTGTGTTCAATAGAAGAAAGAAATTCAAGCAGTTTTGTGACAAGCGAAGGTGACAGAATTTTACGATTTGGGTGAACTATCCCTATAATTGAAAAGTAAAAAAAAAATGTTCTGGTTCATTCATAAATGCAGACAAATTATGTTTTAAATCTAAGGTGTTGTGAACATTATTACGCAGTCCATTGTCATTTTGCCATGAATCAAATGAATCAAAGTGCATGCAGCATTATACCAAGAGTCCACTTATCTTCCTTTCAACCAATAATCACCTAATTCATATTCATAAGCCAGGCTAATAAGGCTTGCAATGTGTTCATTTTTGCAGTATTCCTATATCCCCAATATTGCATAAATGAAATCTATTTTAATACCTTTAATGGTGTATTTTATGGTGATATTTTAGGACAGTCTGTTTCAGTTTTTTTTTTCCTGTCTATTTGTTTAAGAAATAACAATAGATGTACAATGTAGCTAAAACGTTTTATTTATCAAAGAATTCTGCTTATTAGAAAAATCTGCATATTACAAATGGTGCTTTAACATTACACAATGATTTTGACATCACGTAAATAAATGACATTATAATCATTAAAATGTATTGAAACAAATTTTTATTTACATTTTTTTATTTAATTTTTATTAGATTTTTTTGTAATACAACCACAAAATCTTGCATACCAATGCTAGTCTAAGATAACCTTGTAAAATGGATATAAATATTCATATATATATATATATATATATACAGTTAAAGTCAGAATTATTAGCCCCCCCCCCTGTTTATTATTTCCCCCAATTTTTGTTTAACGGAGAGAAGATTTTTTTAGCACATTTCTAAATATAATAGTTTTTGAATAACTAATTTCTAATAACTAATTTTATTTTTGTCATGATGACAGTAAATAATATTTGACTAAATATTTTTCAAGACACTTCTATACAGCTTAAGATGACATGTAAAGGCTTAACTAGGTTAATTAGGTTAACTTGGCAGGTTAGGGTAATCAGGAAAGTTATTGTATAACAATGGTTTGTTCTGTAGACTATCGAAAAAAAATTGCTTAAAGGAGCTAATAATTTTGGCCTTAAAATATAAAAAAAAAATCAAAAACTGCTTTTATTCTAGCCAAACAAGACTTTCTTCAGAAGAAAAAAATATTATCAGACATACTGTGAAAATTTCCTTGCTCTGTTAAACATCATTTGGGAAATATTTAAAAAAGAAAAAAATTCTAAGGGGGGCTAATAATTCTGACTTCAACTGTATATATACAACAGTTCTGTCTGGTTCTCAAATTAGATTCACTGATAGCAGTGTGATATTCTACAATATCAGAACTCGTACAGCCTTCTCACCTTTCTGTATTACTCCGCACAAATAGTGACATCAGATCAATAAACTCACTACAGTTTGACAAATATTGCAGCTGTTGGACAACATAATGTACTTTTGAGGCTTTTTAGTCGAGAATGTAGTTGTTTAGATTGCAACTGAGCAGTTTACTTATAATGATAGTGCCTATTTTAAATATAAAATTTTTAAGATACAGCGCCATCCACAAAATGGCGACAGAGACCACATAATAGGCTTAGAGAAGGAAAACCCAGCGTAATTTTAATCATTATAAAACTAGTAAGTGACTTTCTAAGTCAATCTCTTTCTTTTGTATGTTGTAGTGCTGTATTTATACCATAGTAATTGTAGTGTATTGAGTGTGAGATGGGACTCACATATTAGAAATGTGTGTTGGGTAATCTTTATATAACCCTGAGTTACTTTTTGGTTGGCCATCTGTTTGTTTCTAATGTGTCTCCTGTTTTTATTACTACAGAATAGTTTAGTAAACAGAAAGAAAGAAGAAATGCCCGCATGTGATTAGTGTTTTTCCTTATCGCAAACACAACAGTTGCTTTAGTTTTTTCGGGGTTAATTATTGTGATCTCCCAATTGCAACAGAGAATACTAGGGAATCTCTCTAGACTGATGGCATTTCATACCGTTCAGCCTTATATTCTTAAAATGTCAGCAAAATCAGCTGTTTTGTCATCACTTTAGACATTGCGCTAGAGAATCATTCAAATACTAGCTCTAAAGTGACGTGGGATTTTTTTAGACTCTCCGTGTTTGATTTTCTTTTTTTATATACACGATTATGCCGTCAAAGTGTTGTATAAGAGCAATATCACATGAGTAGCAGTGCGATGTGGCTGTATATCGTCACTGGGCAATGCCTATATATAGTCAGAGTTTCATTTGAGGCATCCATATTTTTTGAAAGGCTTTTCCCTTTGTTTCTTAAGTAGTATGTATATTGTTTCAAGAGCATTGTTTCATTCAGGAGTTGTATGAGCAGTTTAAATGTTGGAGGTTCAAATGTTCCAGTTGAGCAAAATTCTATTTTTTTGCTTGATAGGAAATTATGCCGAGTCTTTTTGTAGAAGGAGAATCAAGTGTCTTGTTCAATTATGTACCAAAGAGGTATAGTGTTGGTGTGTTGTCCACTGGAATTTGCAAAGCTTTGGCTGTGAAGTCCTTTACTGCTTTCCAGGATATTTTTAGCTTTTAGCATTCCCCAAAAATATGCATCATTGATCTTATTAAACACATTTTTGATCCTTTATGATAAAAATGTTTCTTAAATAAGCTTATTAAAAATAATGCTTAAACCTCACACAATGCTTCTGACATCACAAAAATAAATTACATTAAAATTATAAAAAAAAGTATATATATATATTTTTTAACTTTTTATTTACGATTTTTCTATATATTTTTTTACAGAACAACCCATTCCCCAACAATTTAACCCTTTACAAATGAGGTAATACATAAAAAATTATAATAATGAAATTATAATAAAATGCTAAAATAAATAAATAAATAAATAAATAAATAAATAAATAAATAAATAAATAAATAAATAAATAAATAAATAAATAAATAAATAAATAAATAAATAAAAGGTATTGCTATCATAATTACATTTCATGGGATACATTTGTACATCAAGTTACATTGTGTTACATTCTAGTTTCCTCAAATTACAGTGGTGATAGGTTAAGTAACCTCTAAATATACATATCTAAATATGTCATAACAAAAATATATTGAAACAGAAAGAGAAACCTTTTTTTCGGTGAGCAAAAATGGCTTTTTTTACAAGCATTATTACCTTTGTGAGCTCCTCTCTCCAGCCCTCCAGATCTATTTGCATGCCTCATGCAATTCGCATTTTGCACGTGTCAAGGGTCTTGTTTAGTTTTGCCAGCTTCAGAATTAAACTTGAATTGCGTGACTTCAGTCATCATGGTCAATTCAAGAGAGCATTGACCGTAATCACAACTCATCTTGTTTTAAATTCGTCATTTGGCTCCAGCATGAATGCAACTTGTATGTGCTTATTGTCGTTCATCAGCAAACACTGTGGTCTCTGCTGTTAGTCTGTGCCCTGATATGCCCACACAAATCAACCACTTGTGCACATTCCAGGGCATAAACTACCCCAGGCACACACGGTAATTGTTATCAACATAATTGCCATGGCCACTCATGGCCCGCCTGATTGTGCGTCTTACAGTCTTCACACAGTTTGTGTCTGAATGTGACGTTCAGAAAAACACTGATTGGAACTGAGAGAAGTTGACGTGTAGAGTTTGACAATGGACTATAGTGGGAAAGAAAACACTGCCAAAAGAGTCATTATAATTCATATGCTATCCATTCTTTTTAGTATATAAAAAATAAGTAGTGTGTTGTAAATTGTGGCTTTTAAATCAGTATTTAAAAATGACTTACTGTGCTACTGGTGGACATTTGAAGTGCAGATCCATGCACACTTTATTGGCTATTGGCCATAACACATTTATAGGATCAAATTCCCGCTTAAAGTATCGTGGACAGAAAAACAATGCACGTATATCTGTATTGACATCACGTGTAAAATTTTAACACACAAAAGCAAAAACTAAACGCAGAATAACAAACAACGAGGTTGTGTACTAAAAGATAATGAGCGTAAATCAAAAATGAAGACGTGTTTAGACAAAATCAGTTTTTCAATGTGAGTTTAATTTCAATTACGGGCGGGCTTCAGCATCCTCATTGGTCCACTAGTCGAGATTGACAGTTGCTCCTCTAGCCAATCAGACAAAGGGGGAGTTGATGCAACTGGTGGCTGCTCAGTGTCAAAGGCTGTTTCTCAATATGTGTTCTTCAGCGGTCTTGTGTCATCGTGTTCTCGTCATCAACTTCCAAAGTTTAGTTCCAATACTCAAGACCGCAAGAACAGAGGACGCGTGAAACTTCCCGGATGTGTTCTTGATATCGACGACGCACCGATGTGTCAAAAGTTCAATCATTGCGACTGGAGGTGGGAAGGGCAGTATTTTATTTAGATTTATTATTAAAGTTCAAAGATATAACTTATTTATCTCAGGAGTTTCCCTAAATGAAACGGTGAATATAAACATTACCATGGACATCTTAATAAAGGAATAAACACATTAAGGGTGTTTGTCTGCTGAAATTCATATTAAAATCTGTTTTTTTTATATTGTGCAAGGTATATTTGTAATGTTTTTATGCAGAGTATATATTTTGAAAAGGGGAAAAACAATAAATCGTTGTATGAATGCTGTAATGTTGAAATAATTTTCCATTAAAAACGCGTGAATGTCACGTGACCATCAGGAAGAACGCAGCATCTCATTCCTCACAGGACGCGTTCTCTGTTCTTGCGGTCTTCCGAGTTAGTTCTTCCAAGGACCCCTGGCAAGACCAGTCTCCACAAGAACGCAAATCCGTTCTCTGCATTCTTGGACTTGAGAAACAGCCAATGTCCCTTTAAGGCAAGTCATTTCACTTGGCGGCCATCTTTGAAACACCTCTCAGGCAGTATGCTCAGGCATTCTGTCTGTATGGGAAAAATCAAATTCTCCAAAACTGTTTGCCAAGCTTACGATTACATTACAAATGTGTAATCACCAATAAAATTAAACTACAACTGTGTCAAAAGTTTCATTTCTAAACGTCCGAATCAAACAAAATTAGCATATTTTCAGGTTACCCAAACTAATGTGCATGTGCACTCAAAAGGAAGATCACAACTCCATCCTCATTTATGGCCGTTCTACACATTATCATCCTCTGAATAATGATCGCCTGATCGTGCTGCTCTTCTGAACAAATCCATAACATTGTCTTGATAGAGGATCTCCAGAAATGACAGCTACTCTTTGTTTACAAGTTTGTGGCAGTTTGCGTTGCTGCTGTTATGTGATGTGTGTTTGGCAGAACGGACTGTACCTCACGTTTGTTTCATATAGATTACAAAACCAAAACAATTTTTTTTAAGTGCACATGGTTCATTTAAAAGCACAGATTTCAAGCTTTATTTGCACATTTTTTTATGTGTGTTGAGCAAGTATTCGCTGAGATGCCAGTGTGTTTATTGAACACTGTTGTAAAAGCAAACGCCTGGTCCAAGCTTTTCCCCGGAGAAAGTCAGTCTATAACGATCGATGATTGGCTCCTGTACTAGTGGGCGGGGCTTCATTCACCATATTGACCGTTACACCTTTCCCCATTCAAAACTACACAAGTGACATGTCTTGTGTATTCTATAGTCTTTGTCTGTGTGACAGGCGGGATGTGTTTGTTTACAGGAGTTTCAGATAATACAGACACCTGTCAGTGATCGCAGGGGATTCATATAAATATTATATGTTCAGTAACTTCATACACCTGTCCGTGATTCCGTGAATTTATATCAAAATAAACATTTGCAAGGTCCAACCAGTTAGTCCAACGACGGTATCTACTGGTGGATGAAGGTTTATTGCCTGTTCGGTCTTTCCAGTGCACAATGTTGATTTACTTTAAATTTAACTTATATCTTACTCCAATTTTGGTATGAGGTGGTTTAGAATATTAATATATTAATTCTCGTTTTATCTGACTCCAATTATAAAACATTGATGCGATTATTTTGTTCCTTTTAATATTACTTTAGATTGTGATTGAATATTCTCTTCGATTTGTTATTGTATGTTATTCTCGTTCGTTCGGATTCCTATAACATTCTGAGTCTCTTAAGCACAAACTTGTTAGTCTTGGTCATTAAACAGAGGCGGTTAACCACTATTCTAAAAAGGCAGAACCCTACTTACTCAGTTTAGAATATTTGTTGTGTGGTCCCCATAGAGCTGCTATCTACTAAATCAAGACAAAACTATTTAATCTTACCATGATCATTACTATAGAATTGGGCAGACCAATTTACTTAAATTATTAATAACTTTGAATAATCACCATATGATTTAAAAAGTATTATAAGTTTGTAGATGAAGGCCTACCCACATTTAGATCAAGATCAAGATCAAAAGATGCATACCTGACATCAAAATATACATAGCGTGGAGCAAGAGAGCTCCACGCTACGGGCTAATCTGGGTACAGAATCACGTTGGACATTTAGAAACTTTCCCTTAAGTAGTCAAACCAAGAACCTGCTGGAGGAAAGGGGTGTGTTGAATAACAAAAGGCATTTGCATTTAGTGACATTAAATCTGAGGAGTTTCTGCCTATAGGAAACAAATGGTCATTTGAATAAAGGCCCCCTAGGTATAGGCACACCACAAAAGATATCTGAAGTTAAATATCAATTATTTTGATTATGTCTATTTCTGAGGGAATGAGACCATTGTACCAGTCACACTGAGACATTTCAAATGATATCAGACATAATAGATAAAGTCACTTGCATTGATGTAGAACATTCATACTTTGAAATGACCATTCTGTGTGAGCTAGGAGAAAGAGGGAGTGGGTGAACATGGGGTTTTGGGAGATGTTTCAAATGTAAATGAAGGAGAGGATTGAGCTAACTTCCACATTCCCACCTGGTGGGTTGTGGAGCCGATTGTCTCTGTGTTTTCAGCTCATGTTTGAATTGTCAAAGACATCAAAATATTTGTGGTATCTCAAATCTTACACATTTATACTGTAATATCATCCTGATTAGCAATTGATACAACTCATGCAGCTTATAGTTTAAACAGGCTTGGGCTGAATCATGTGATATAATCAGATCATCATACATCAACTCAAGGCATTGCACATTGGACAAGCACATTCTATATGTGAATGCTACTTTAAAGGGGCAGTTTGACACCCAGTGGTTTAACAAAGTATTGCACTCCTTATTCAAAACAGTTTTCATTCGGCTTCTCCTCTGATGACTTCAAGCAAGAGCAGGTTGCCAGATTGATGACACCAACAGGAGCATGCCTGACTATCTAATCTTAAACCGTGTCCTAACTAAAAGCAATGGCATGCGATAGAAAGAATAGTTTCCATATAAAAAGGAGTTTTTATCCTAACCAACACCTAAAATTTCTATTTTAGAAACAGCTACTATTTCTCGCAGATGAACAGGATAAACAGCGATAACCTCAGGTACACCTCAAGTGCTTTATTCAGTGGAATGCTAATAATGTGAGTCGGAATACCATTTAACGTGACATTTATTGCCATAATGAAAGCAGCAGCTAATAGTTTACCTCAGATCTTGAAAATAAAATAAACCGCTTGAAACTGAACTTTAGAACTGTGACTCAGCCTTGGGCGCATACTTTGAGAGATTTCATGACTGAATGAATGAAATACACTTTTTTTTTTCCTCCACCAAGGCAACCTGGGGTGCTGAAATATAATTGGGTAAGCTGGCATATAATTTGGCAGGTTAAAGTGACCAAATTGTTTTTCAGATAAACAAATATGTTCACTTAGCATGTTTCTTAAATATCTGCAGACATATTATGGTATTTTTATGCTTTAGAAGAGACAAAAACTTACTTTAAAATTAACTTTATTAAAAACAGCAGAATATTTAAGTGTTCAGATCACCCAACAGATTCAGGAAATCTGTGACAAAAACTCAAGCTCTATAAAATCTTGCAACATTTGCTTGATTTCTATTAAAATTCAGCGATTGCAGTATCCCAAAATCCTGCAGGGTCTGATGAAATTGCTAAAAAACTGTGATCACAGCATATGCGTGAGACAAGTGGTTGACTTGTAGAGACTTGAGTAAAGGGGTTTAAAATATTCCTGCTTAAAGGTGTAGTTTGTAAGTTTTTAAATCTTCTAAAGCATAAAAATACCAAAATATGTTTGCAGATATTTAAGAAACATGCCAAGTGAACATACTTGTTTATCTGAAAAAAAAAAGCTAAAGTCAGTTATTCTGCTTTGAAAATGTGCATAATGTGCCAGATTGCTGTCTTTGTTTTGGTTCTTTTAACCCACCCAATGCCAGTTAAGCCAATTATATTTCAGCACCTGGGTTGCCTTGGTGGAAAACCACGTATTTCATTTATTTAGTCATTCATTAAGAAAGGTTCTCAAAACATGCCCCCGTGACCAAAATGCAACCTCCGGAATGAGATGCAGACTCCAAAATGAGACGCAGATTCAGAGTTCCACACAAGGTTATTAATTAGCAAATAATATAAATATTACGAGCGTAAACATTAGGTGAGCAGATTACATTATAACCTCATGTTCTAACAACACGCTACATGTTGAGATTTGCAGTGATAAGCAGTTGGGCTGTTTACACCAGACAAAACACAACAGAAATTTAAATGAAGCCATTCAGAAGCACAGAATATGCACTTACTTACGAAATGCTAAGGTTTATAATCTAATTATTACATATTAATCTTTTTTAACATTATTAAATGTAGATGCTGAATCACTCATATGTGTTGGCTTGCACTGAGTCACAGTTCTAAAGTTCAATTACAAGTTTATTAGTTTATTTTGTTTTTAAGATCTGAGGTGAACTATCTGCTGCTACGTTCAGTAGTATGGCAATAAGGCTAAAAGAGGGCAGGTGCCCAAGCACCCAAACCTCCTTTCTGCACGTGCCTGTTGTTTATGATGAAGTAAAATGAAATAACTCTGCAAACAGAGATAAACCAACTCTGCCTTCACAGTTCAATCTGCGGCTGCTCATTAATCCTTGGTGAGCTCACTGCAGCGGTGGTAAGAAAGGCTTGCACCGCGGTTGTCATAAATCACAAATTATCAGTGTTTCCAATCACAAGAGACTTATTTTAGGTTTCAAATGGCGAAATACACATTAGTAGTAGCAGAACAGCCCTTTACAGTTCATGAAATACACCATGGTTGTCTGTGAAAAGGGCAATACTCATATTAAGCATAATCTGACAACGTGCTTCATACAGTATGCATAATTAGACATTTTGTGCTGTCTGTAATTGAACTTTTGCGCATACGGGTCAGTTTAGGACCATGATCTGTTTGCAAATCTGATATTGGCCACATTTATAACAACAATGTGAACAGCTATGCAAAAAAATCTGATCTGTGAAAAAATCTGATTTGAGCACCAAGCCTTGCAGTATAAACGTAGCCTAAAAGTCATGTAAAATGGCATTCAGACTCACATTGTTAACATTTGACACTAAATAAGGCACATGTGGTGTACCTGAGGTGATCATTGTCAGTTTATCCTTTTGTTTACCTGTGAGAATAGAAGCCGTTACTTATATATTAATTCGAGGCGTTGGTTAGGACAAAAACGCCTTTTAATACGGAAAATATTCCTTCTATCGAGTGCCATTGCTTTTATTTAGAACACGATTTAAATCAGCCTTCAGGCTTGAGACTTGCTCCTGTTGGTCCTCAACCTGGCAACCTGTGCTTGCATTTGTTTTGATCCAGAAATGCAATACCTAGTTCAACCACTGGGTGTCAAACCTACATACTGCACCGTTAATATCAAAATGAATCTCAGAATTAAATCGTAGTTATATGCATGTTAACAAGATTATGACCTTTCATTAACCTTTTACTTTTTAACCACATATGCTTGTATCCCAGAACTAGTGCAGGATGACCTTTTGTGGTTAAAAATAAAATAAAATATTATATTACATACAAAAAGAATTTTCTAACCAAGTAGTGTCCTCCAAAGCGTGCCTACTCTTCTGTTACACGCTCAAAAGTATGAACTTTACATACACAATAATAGCACAGAGCATGTATTATATAGCTAGGTGAATTGGGACGCAGCAATAAATGTGTTCAATTGCTCCTGAGACTGAATTGTACTTTACAGCTGCCTCTTATCATCCAATCAGCAATCAGGTGGGGAAAGTGGATGCAAACGAAGCTGCATCAGTCTGACACTTACATGCAGCCGCAAGGAGACTTATAACTAATGAATCACTCTGTGGTGGTGCTTTTTGAGAAACCAGTTAGCTAGGAGAGAAAAAAATCTAGTTTATTTCCAGGAAACTGTATGATTGAGGTCAAGTTTTTTTTGCAGGCAGATTCCACTAGGTCTTTTTTGTCCCTAAAGAGCAAAGGTTAGAAAGGAAACATGAGTTAGTTATGCATGTAACAGCTCAATAGGGACTGTCATCCTGCTCGTGAGAGTCGTCACGAGTTATGGATGTAATATGTGGAAGGACAGGTAATAAGTTTAGCATAAGTGCTGTGCTTTGCCTGTTAACTCATAACAACTGGGCCATATTGTTCTTATGTTGGAATAGTGCTCATTTTTACAGATGGTTAAGACTCATTTCTGTACATTTCAAACATTTTCCATTAACTGTCTTTAAACTGGATCTATTATAATTGTAAAAGAAAGCAAAAATGAATAATTATTATAGGGAACATTTGTTTTTGTTACTAATTTGTAATCATTTTGTTTACCTTATTGTAAAAGTTTTTGAACCTCCAACAGGGTTGACAATAACATAGTTAACTTTTCCACCATTTTGTGTTTTAACTCAAGATGCTAACCTTAAACTAGATACCACATGGCATGCCTGAAACATATTTTGATCATATTATTGTTTTTCAAGGTGAATGAGAAATTCACTGAAATATCATATCAGTGTTAACATCTAATTAGTATACTATTGGTGCATCCTAAACATTTTGTAAACTAGAAAAGAATAATGACAAGCCTCAATTAATGCCTTGCAGATTTTCCCACCAAAAGAAGTGATATCCCTTGGAACAAGTCACATGCTTTTTCTATAAGTGTTTTATAGATTGTTAGGCCTTTTTATAATCGATGTAACAGAGTTGAAACTAAATGTATTTGTTTTATAACTGAAGAACATTATACAATTCAATTCACCTTTATTTCTATAGTGCTTTTACAATGTAGATTGTGTCAAAGCAGCTTCACATAGAAGATTATAGTAAATTGTCAGTTCAGTTTTCAGTGTTTAAGTTCAGTTCAGTTTAGCTCAGTGTAGTGTGGATAATAATCACTACTGAGAGTCCAAACACTGGGGAGCAATTCCATCGATGCGCAGCTCTACAGATCCTGAACCATGCAAGCCAGTGGCGACAGCGGCGAGGAAAAAACTTCACCAATTGGCGTAAGTGAAGAATTGAAAAAACCTGGAGAGAAACCAGGCTCAGTTGGGCACGACCATTTCTCCTATGAGAATTTCTCCATTTCTCCCATTTCTCCTTTTCAGAGCTGCAGTCTAGGCGCCGGACACTGTAAAAAAAAGGAGGGTTCCACACAATTCATTCACATTGTCCCAACACAAATCGATTAAGCTAACGTAACAAATAAATGTTAATTAAACATAAAATTATTAAGCCCCCCCCCCAACAAAAAAGCCTGTTTTAGCTCATTTTAAATAAGTAGTTTAAACAAGAAGCAAAAATCTGTTTTTGAGTGTACAGAAAATAGATAAAATATGAAAATTAGACTTTATTATTCATGTTGTCCCAGCACAAATTGATTAAGTTAACTTTTTTGTTTTTACAAATTTAAGTGGATTGAACATAAAATGATAAAGTTGTCCTCCCCAAAATACTTTAAGAATAGTGTTTTGTTTTTAAATTTATTTTTAATAAGTAGTTTAAACAAGAAACAAAATCCATTTCTCAGTGTATCACCTCAAAAAATCAAGTGTATTTAATATTATATTTAGAATTCAATAGTAATTAAATTTAATAGTTTGCACTACTTTATTAATCGTGGCTTTTTAAAATGAAGTAATGTACATATAATAGCTTGAGATCTCTGTTCATCAAATATTATATAAAAAAATACAGTTTTACATTACCGCTGTACGTGATACAACAGAAGTATGTTTTTCTGCAGTAAAAAAGGAAGCTTGTTGTACATATTTAATCAGTAACTGTACTAGTGTCATCAATAACAATACTTACAGTGAAAGTGTAGTTTGAGAAACCATTTTGGTCTTTTATAATTCATTCTTCTTCTTTTGTTTCCAGAAACAATAGAACGCTAATGTGAGTTCTTATAGTCTTTAAAAGTTAATCCCCTAAAAAGACAAGCACAAAAATGAAGGTGACACACTGCAATGTGTTCTTTAAAAAAAACACAAATTAAAATAGGCACGTATAAAACATGTCATTTTGTAGAACAGTCTTTGCAAGTTATATTTAGTAGGGTTCATAACTGAAGTCGACCTTTTTTTATAGCTTTTTGCAGGTACACTTATCTTAACTTGCATTCATGTTAACATCAGGGTGACAAGTTTTGAATGCATGGCTGATTTTTGCAACCAAATATATGTATAAAGTAGCTGTTGTTATTAAACAATAATTCATTATATGTTCTAAAGAGAGCATATTGTGCTCAGAATTCTTCCTATTTTTATTCATATTATTATTTTACAGTATGTATAAATAATTAGTTGGTGAAATCTAGGTCAGGAACTCGTGCCAAATTCAGCATTCCTGCAACTTCTGATAAACTGACTGCTACCAAAGAAAATCTCTGTTTTTCTCCCCGTCTCCAATTCTTTATTTCTTGTCTATATTTATTTCATATATCAGTGCCTTTTTGTAATGAATGATAGATGTCTTCCTCTCTCCGTCTTGTCATTATCTTGTTCTCAAAAAAAGGCAATTTTGTACCCTGTTTTTCCATCCTTTTCAGCAGTACAGTCAACTGGAATAATTGCCTGTCCGGTATTTTCATCATCTCATTCACCTTCTCATTTGTCATCCTTTGTGCATGTATATGTTAACTTTTTCCTTCCAGCTCAGGCTTAATGGAAAAACGTTTCTTTGATGGCATTTCCTCAAGTGAAATGTCAAGTGAGCGGCTCTAAAAAGTGCTAAATATTAGTGTATATGTTACTTGTTTTTTTGCAGTAGGCTAGTTTGAATTGTCAGTAGCATTTAATAGTTTAATGCAATATAGAGTGATATTCTGAAAGTAGTTTTCTCTTTGAATTATTTTCATATGCCTTTTAACGTTTTTGTTAAAGCACTGTGACAAGCAAAACCCAGTGGTTGAACTAGGTATTGCAGTCCTGGATCAATACACATTTTTACTCTGCTGCTCCTCTAAGTCCACACAAATGTCAGTGTGCTTGAATATCGAGCCTAAATTAATCGGCTGATTTAAGGCTGATTTGAACCGTTTTTGAACTAAACGCAACGACAAAGAGTTTGTGTCCTAACCAACACCTAAAATTAAATTTTTAGCAATGATCACCTCAGGTACACCTCATGTGCTTTATTTAGTGTTAAATGCTAATAATGTGAGTTTGGATGCTATTTTACATGACATTTATTGCCATACTACTGAAAGCAGCAACAGATAGTTTACCCTGATCTTGAAAATAAAATACACCGTTTGAAATTGAACTTTAACTGACTAAGTCCAAGCCAACGCATATCAGTAGTTCAGCATGTACATTTAATAATGTAAAAAATTATTAATATGTATTAATTACATTATAAAACTTACCATTTTAATAAGTGAATGCATATTCTGTGCTTCTGAATGACAATTTCGGTCTTGTTTGGTCTGGTGTAAACAGCCCAACTGCTTATCACTGCAAATCTCATCATGTAGCGTGTTGTTAAGACACAGGGTTACAATGTTACGTGCTCCCCTAATGTTTACGCTTGCAACATTTATATTATTTTCTAATTAATAACCACCTCATGTGGAACTCTAAATCTGCGTCTCATTTTGGGGCTGTTAATGTCCACTGAATGTCCTGACTGAATGAATGAAATACACTGTTTTCCATGAAGGCAACCCGGGTGCTGAAATATAAATGGCTAAACTGGTATTGGGCAATTTAAAAGGACCAAAACAAAGACAGCTGTTCCTCACATAATGACCATTTTCAAAGCAAAATATTTGACTTCTTTTTCAACTTTTTTCAAATTTTTGACTTCAATTTGAAAACATTGTTTTTTTAGAAAAACAAGTATGTTCACTTAGCATGTTTCTTAAATGTGTGCAAACATATGGTTTTTTTTTTTTGCTTTATTAGAGTCAAAAACTTACATACAGCACCTTTAAAAGTGACTTTGCTTAAAAAAACTAACTTGGTAACTTTGAACTGTTAATTTGACTTAATTTTTTATAATTATGCACATACAGTATTTCATTTACTGAATAATTTTAAGTTAAGTTACCTTTCAAAGTCAAAGTAAAGTCAACTAATCGATTTTAAAGCAATGGGTTTACTCACAGTTTTAAAAGTAATGTAAATTAATTGCTTTTTACAGTGAAAAAGTGCCTGTATCTCTCAAATTAATTTCATTATAATTACGTAATTGTCATAATTACGTCATAATTACGTCATAATTAAACTTTAGTTCTATGCTGGACACACTAACCCACCCTTAAACCTACCCCTACCATTAAATCTGTCCGTATAACCTAGCCTGATATCACGAGGAAATGTAACTATTTTACATTTTGTCAGTTTAGTGGATAATTTGTACAGTTCAGATGTACCAAAATCTAGGATTTTAAAAAGGAGGTGAGACACCCCACCCCTAAACCCAACCATCATTGGGGTATAAGCAAATCGTACTAAATTGTATGAATGAGATTGTACGAATTCATTCGTTTTAGCCACTACATCAAAAAGTGCCACGAGATCATGTTGTATAACCTTACTTGCACTCAAAAATATAACTTTTTTAACTATTTGTTCAATCTACATGGTTAAAATGAGTTAAAACAACACAATTCTTACAGTTTTTTGACTTTATGATTTTATTTTCAGTTCATTAAATTTGCAAAACAAAAATTCAATTAATTTAATCGATTTGTGTTGGGGCAACATGAAGGTATTGCTTGTAACCCAGAATTTTTACAACATGTATCCCACCTCAATACCACAATACTTGTATCTTTCAATGTAATATGAACACAATAAGTACACTGCATTTATTATTTTTATGTAAATACTTAGTTAAGATCTCTAAATATATAGTGCGACCAACTATTCTTTTAAAGTTGTTGGATGTATGTATAAAAATAGTATATTTGCAGTTTATTGCAAAATATGCAGATATATATTTCGTTTTTTTGATCAAGTATAATAGGAGGGAGGAAATACAAATCTTTATTGGTTCAGTGCATCATACTGTAGTTTTCTTCATGAATTCATCTATTGAACACAATTGTTTGAAAAGTATGTTCAATTCATGCAAACAACTGGGTTCAGCAAACACATATATAATTGATTAACAACCTCAGAGCTCACAGCAGGTCTGTCTTCAATTGTTCAAAATCAATTCCCTGATGGAGAAAATGAATGGAGTTTTTTTTACTTCAGGAACCTGACTGTTGTGCTCTAGTGCATTTGAAAACAACATACACCAAAAACCTATCCTGAATATGAAATGAAATGAATTTGATGAAGCAAGCATGCCATTGCTTGTTTCTGAGCTCTTTTCTTGAGTCTGTTCGCTCAGGGGACTCATACTTGTGCACTCTGCATCTTAATGCGGGACCAGGTTCGCTACCAGTGCAAGTTTATTGCGTCAGAAAAGCCATGCATATGGAGCTGGTTATGTGATGCAAACATGAAAATGTATTAGACTATAAATCATACTTTCTGGTGAAGCTGTTTTGAGGTTACATCATGCCAGTGTGCAAGGACGCCTAATATAATAACAATAACTGCCTCATAATCATCTTTTAAAAGAGTTTTCTCCTATTATTTTTACTCTACACACTCAGAAATAAAGGTAAAGGAGATGTCACTGGGGCAGTACCTCTTCAAAAGATGCATATTTGTACCCAAAGCATCCACAGTGGTACCTCAAAGGTGCATATTAGTGCCCAGATGTACCTAAAAGTACCTTTGAGGTACCATTATGGACCCTTCAGGTACAAATATGTACCTTTTGCAAAGGTACTGCCCCAGTGACAGCTCCTGTACCTTTATTTCTAAGAGTGTAGTAGTCTTTGGATTGGAAACGGTGGAGTTTTTAGAGATTTGGAGTGTAACAAATGTAGATATATGAAGTTTTGCATGTTGTTTCTTTTATTTGTATGATAACTTATTTGTATGATAACATTTTGACTTTGTGTGCACAAAAATGGTGTCAAAATGATTAATGTTGGTGGTAAAGGTAAATTAACTATTAAACTTATGGACTTTTATAAGAAAACCCTACTTAGTATTAACATTAATTAAAAAAAATAATTTAAAGTAAATTAACAATAACATTTGATTATTGCTGTAAAATGTTTAATATTGTTAGTTCATGATAATTAAGATGTCAAATGTTAATAAACTGATCATTATTGAAAAGTGTTATCAAGTGTGCAACATATATCTGGCATATATTTGCAGTATATTTTGGTAGTTTTATGAGTGGCAGGTTATTTAGGGAGCTCTTAAAAAGCAGACAATGGATATTCTTGTGTCTGAGGTCTGAAATGTCACAGTTCACTCTATAGTCTCTAGTGAAGAGCTTGGAAACTGTGTGCATTTTGTTTTATTATAGACTTACTAGATTGGGGTTGTTAATTAAATATACTTTTATCTCTTTTTTATGCTCTCCCGGGCTGCATTTATTATACATGCACTCAATGACATTTGCTATTTGTTCAGACTACTTATTTAAAATGAACTGAAGCAACACAATTCTAGAGTGTTTATTGCGACAACTTAAAAATTGTATCTGTTTGGAGTCTTTAATCTGTTGGAGAGTAAAATGAGAAAATATGATACACCAGTATTTTGGAATATAGTCTTTACGCAGTTTTTTTTTATCATTTTTTATATAATTTGTTTCTATTTAATTTATACTTGTCTCTTTTATTCCTGTTTATGTAAAGCACTTTGAATTACCACTGTGTATACAATGTGCTATAAATTGCCTTGCCTTACCTAAAGGTGCAGTATATAAGTTTGACACCCAGTAGTTGAACTAGGCATTGCACGCCTGGTTCAAAACACACAAGTGCAGGTTGCCAGATTGAGGCTCAAGGCCTAAAGGCTAATGTAAGGCTAATTTAAATTCCCTAATAAATAGTTTTTGTTTTCTAAATAAAAGCAACGGCACACGATAGAAGGAATATTTTCCATATTAAAAGGAGTTTTTATTCTAACAAACACCTGAAATTTATATCTTGCTCCTATTTCTTGCAGCTAAACAACAGAAAATTGACAATGATCACCTCACGTACACCTCATGTGCTTTATTCATTGCTAAATGCTAACAATGTGAGTTTGAATGCCATTTTACATAATATTAATTGACATTCTACTGAAAGCAGCAGCAGATAGTTCACCTCAGATCTTGAAAATAAAATAAACCTTTTGAAATTGAACTTTAAACTGTGACTGTTCAAAGCAGAATATCTTACACGTTAGTGTTGTTTTTTCAGATAAACAAAAATGTTCACTTAGCATGTTTCTTAAATATCTGCAAATATATTATGGTATTTTTATGCTTTAGAAGAAATAATAATCACAATAAGAACAATGCATCGATTATGTTTATATAATTACTTAATTAAGACCACTGATTATAAAGTGGGACCAGCTGTTCTTTTAAAGTTGTAGGATGTATGTACAAAAACAGTATTTGCAGTTTATTGCACTATATGCAGATATATATTTCATTTTTTTGATTGAGTTATTGCTATTTCTTTTAATTCAAAATGTAATTTCTGCATCATTTACCTACCAGTCTTAGTGAACCCAAATTTTTTAAAGATTTTGTATAATTTTCTCTTTCTGCTGGCAGGAGCTGTAGTATAAACTGATTGATTTTTGCATCTCATGAATCAAAGATGTCAGTCTCCAGGTTGCGAAGTTCTTCCAGCAGCATACGGAGGCTGAGCAGCTGCCATTGTGATGGATGGTAATGCTGTTGTTATAAAAATGTGTTATAGATGAAGAGCGAATGGTATGTAGACGTCAGCTACAGCTGTTGTCATTCGCAGAGCTCAATAACATACAGTAAAGTTAAAAACAGAGATGAAAAAAGTGGCTTTAAGGAGGATGCTTTTATTATTTTTTATTGATGTGAACTTTAAGCAAAAATGACAGTACTCTAAAAAGGACACAGAAAATGAATTAATAAATAAAGACGTAAAACAAATGACATGGTTGGCTTTGACCATATTTGGAAGGGTCTTGAATATTAATGAGCTTAACTCTGATGCTCAGGCTGCTCATGTCTGTGACACGCACGCACGCACGCACGCACGCACGCATGCACACAAATAAATAGTTTTCCTTGTTAAATGACAATCTTTTTAACTTAAGTGGTGGAAGGGCATCCACTGCATAAAACTTATGCTGGAATAGTTGGCTGTTTATTCCACTGTGGTGACCCCTGGCAAATAAGGGACTACTAGAGGAATGAATAAATGAATGAATGGTAGAGTGGTTTATTTTAGCTAAAAGCAGTGAGTAAACAATCTTCGTACGAAGACAATTCTTTCGTACGAATTAGCCACTAAACTGACAAAACATAAAATACTTAAGTTTCCTCATGAGATCAGGCTGGTTTTACTGACATGCTTTAAAAACAAAAAACGCTAAAATACATACTTTAAATTCTGACACTAGATGACACTCGAATACCCTGTCAGTAAGTCTAGTGGCAGGGAACGATCTTTTAACAGTGTCTGCTATAATGTTAATGCTGTTTTCGTGGGTTTACATAGATTAATATGGCCATGGTGTAAATGCACAGTACGCTCTTATTGCCACATTACATCATTATGATAACATGATATATGCCTTCAGTGTATTCCTGAAGATAAATACCAAAAAAGTAACACAACTGGAATAACTACAGCAGTCATGATTGTCAATCTCATTTGAAGCAAGAGATCCCGATCGGATATGACGACGTGTGCAGGTGTTGTAGTGCTGTCTTATTTCTTAGGCATAAATTTTTAAGTCCTTCCCCTTCATACTCTGTTTCAAGGACCAAGGGGCAAAGGGGAAGGGTTAGGGATACAAAATTATTATAATTTTTTCTTTTAAAAAGCTGGAATGGTGCTTCAGTGGCACAGTAGATAGAGCTGTCGCCTCACAGCAAGAAGGTTGCTGGTTCGAGCCTCGGCTGGGTCAGTTGGCGTTTCTATGTAGAGCATGTTCTCCTTGCGTTCGCGTGGGTTTCCTCCGGGTGCTCCGGTTTCCCCCACAGTCTAAAGACATGCAGTATAGGTGAATTGGGTAGGCTAAATTGTCCGTAGTGTATGAGTGTGAATGAGTGTGTATGGATGTTTCGCAGAAATGAGTTACAGCTGGAAGGGCATCCGCTGCGTACAAAAACATATGCTGGATAAGTTGGCGGTTCATTTCGCTGTGGCGACCCCTGATTTATAAAGAGACTAAGCCGAAATGAAAAAGAATGAATGAAAAGCGGGAAACTTATGCGACAATACAAAACAGTATTGCTGCTTCAGGATATTTCAGACATATGGCCCCTTTAAATACGAAATCAATGTAACGAATTTTGATGATCTCACCGCCGAAGCTGAAGACAGACATCGTTGTCACCAGGGCGGCCGGAGCGACCTTTGACGCTCTTACCGGCTTCAGTGTGAATGCACAGTTAAGCCTGGTTTATACTTCTGCATCAAGTGATCGTCGTAACCCACGGCGTATGCCTTGCGCGTAGCCATGCATTTATACTTCTGCATGCTGTTTCTGTTTCTCTGCAATACACTTTCGAAACACTAGCTGGCAGTAGGTGTTTATGTTTCTCTGTGTTGAGTTTCTTCGCTGGTGTTCTGTTTTTTTCTGAACACTTCCTAAATGTACAAGTAGCTTAAACTCGCTCATTTTAAGGCGGGAACCGCGAGACGTGCAACAACTTTAATCATAAGGTAAACACAAAACAATGGAGTTCCTTCACGGGACTCCACACTTGTAAACACTGGCTGCATCGGGCGCGCGGTTCTCACGTCCGCCCACACTCGTCATCGCTACCAAGCTGACCAATCACAGAGCTTGCACTACGCGTATGCATAAAATTTTTTGAGAGGTGCGCGTCAACGTCGCCAACGGTTATGATGAGGGGCTATGCGTCCACACGTAGGCTGTGCCGTAGCATACGCGTGCGCTTGACGCAGAAGTATAAATCGGCCTTTAGTCTGTCTTAACTTGATCTGTTTTCAAAATAAGAGTCCCACATACTTAGTAACTATAATACAATATTAGATAAACTTCAAGATAAGAAAACAAATATATATCATTGTTGTGATCTCACTATAGGAAAATTTGTGGCCATTCAAACACTGCCTGGGAGGTGCAGTGGTGTGGATCAGAATCAGTGTTTTGTTCCAATTGGTCTTTTTTCACCAGGATTTTACACTTACAAGATTTTCATGGGATTGAGGAAACAATTGTGTTTGAGACTCATTGTATACTATTCCCTTGTATTGAACTCCTATTATTTAGCCATGCCTATAGGTATATCCAGATTTTCATTCTATGGCACCTTAAAAATTCTGATATACTGTTTTCTAAGTGCACACGTTCTCTTCAAATACTAATCAGGTTATGTCAAATGTTCACACACACTGTAAAATAATATATGATCAGTTAGTCATGACAACAAATGTTTTTAGTTCATTGTAACTTATTAAACTAAGCTAATCATGTTCCAACTTAATTTTATAAGTTATGCAAGCAGTTTTGGGTCAGTTTAACATAATATAAATTCAATGGACTCATAAGGTTAATTTGATTTAGCTTAGAAATGTAAGGCAACTATGATTTTTTTACAGTACACAAAACACAAAAGTTAACAATGTCTGCTATTGTAAACAACTCCAGAAGAGATTGCACACTGAAAAATGATTAAATGGATTTACTTTGTTTTTTTAAGGTAAGTGGTTGCAAACATGTTATATGGGCTGGATTTAAACTAACAAATTAAGTTGAACATTGCTACATTTATTTTGTTTGTTTAAATTCAGCCCATATAAATAGTTTGCAACCCCTTGCCTTAAATTTTTTTTATTAATTTATTAAATACTTTTTTTCAGTGCATAAAAAGCCAGGTTTAACTAAAATCTGGGATATTGTGATGTATACGTTTGCTGGAAAAAATTCAGGACTACAGTTGAGGTATTTAAGGGAGTTCAGAGGCAGTGCTTACTGATATAGACTAAAGAATAACTCCCTAAGGAGTGGACTTTGTGCTTAGGGAGTTTTGTGTGTAACTTTGCTAATAAAACATTTCGCACTAAAGGAGGATGAAAGTGTAAAAAGCACATCAGGACCCCATTTGAAAACAACAAGCGTCTTCAAATGTTTCTTTTGCAATTTCTAACACCCATAAATAAACACTCTTGTAACTCCAGTTGTGCAGTCTTTAGTCTTCCGCAGGGTCTTAAACTTGTCAGTTTACACAGCTGGCTGCAATCTCTTGTTCTTTGCAACGCAGCCAACCAAAACAACCCCCCAAATAGATTATCTCCCAAACAGAGGAGTTGTGTCCCCTCAAGTCATAATGACCGCCTAGTATAGAAATCTGGAAACAAGTGTTGGCTGGCATTTTAAATTGCCCTGAGAAAGGATAGTGTGCGAGTCTGATATATTAAATCTAATATCCTCAAGATCAAGGAAGCATCTGTCCTGAATAACAACACAAATAAAATACGACAGGGAATCATATCTGGCATTTTCATCGGTTGTTCTAAACATGGACGTCACATCTTTAAGATTTAGATCATGTTGGAGAGCGCACACAATACTGGGAGAGGCAATAATAATGCTGTTGTTGATAAATCATAGTGATTAAGGGAGAGTCAGATCTAAAATATGGTGCATTGTTCTTCTGTTTTATTTTCGTAACACACGTGCCCCTAAAGACATGATATAAATTCATTCTCAAATATAGAGGGGATGTCTGCTGGAAAATGCTATATGGGTATGAAGTCTCTCTGTTTTGTGTTTTGCCAAAGAGCAATGTTGTTTTTGGACTCTAATGGGTTTAAATAAATCATTATAATCATCAAATTAAACTACATTACATTTGTAAGGATTTTTAAGTGTTTGCCGTCTCGGTTCAGTAATAAACACTGTGAAACTATTTGTTTACACTTACACTTTGATCCAGTCTCTGACAACTTTTAAAATGGAAAAGTTTAACAAGGTAACTTTTGAAATTTGAGGCAATATTTTGTTTGGGTTGGTTGTTTAAATTATGATGCAAAAAACATTTTATGACCTGTCAGGACTCATTTATTCATTTTTCTTTGGCTTAATCATCAGGGATCGCCACAGTGGAAATGAACCGCCAACTCATCCAGCATATGTTTTACGCAGCGGATGCCCTTCCAGATGCAACCCAGAACTGGGAAACACCCATACACTCTTTTTCACACACACACTACGGCCAGATTTGCTTACCCAATTCCCCTATAGCACATGTCTTTGGACTTGTAGGAGAAACTGGAGCACAAAGAGGAAACCCACACGAACACGGCCAACTCACCCAGCCGGGACTCGAACCAAAGACCTTCTTGCTGTGAGTTGACAGTGCTAACCACTGAGCCACCGTGTCGCCCAATCCCATTAACTAAACAAGCACAACTTTAGATTATAATTATATATTTATTATACATGTAATAGGATTAATTAGTTTATGTTAGAAAATACACTAACTTTAACATTAACACTAAAGAAACCATGTTGTAAAGTGTGACCAACAATATAATAAGAAGGGGGCGTCAGTTAAGATGATATAAAAGTTTAAAAACCTTTAATACATTACACCAAAGCACACTAAAACACACATAAACACACTCTTGCTTCTGAAAGTTTCTTCTATGTTCATGTTTTATTGGGGTTTTTTTACAACCAGAGGCTGCTCAGTGTTGTGGCATCTTGGAAAATTGATTTTTACTGCAAGTGACAACATGTTGACCGATCCAAGATAGTGGAAGCTTTGACGTTTCTAGAGCGGTCTATTGTGGAATCCACATTTGCATATCTTTGATCAGGACTAGGTGCTGATGTAGGTCATGATGTAAACTTCCTGTCATCAAGCTTGAAAACCATTTCCTTGATAAAACATGAATAGACTTAAAGCTGATGTGGATAATTGTTTAGATGGTAAAAAGCGTCTGTCTCAATTTAAACATCCATTTATGCAGAATACATTTCTTTGATCTTTTATGATAAACATGCTTGATGTACAGTACCAGTGAAAAAATTAAGAATAGCTCGTGAAGCTTATGCTCATGAAGGCTACAATTGTTCATTTTGAAAAAAACTAAACAGTAAATATTATTAAAATAACAGATTTATTTTATATTTCTGCTGAAATGGCTGCTTGATAATCATCTGTATTTATGTATGTAGCCTTGGTAAGCATAAAGAAATAATTGTGATAAGGAAAAACGCTAAACATGTGGGCATTTCTTCTTTCTTTCTTTTTACTGAATTAGTCTGCAGTAAGGAAAACAAAAGACTCCTTATGCTGTGTTCACACCAGACGTGGTACGCGTGGATAAATCGTGATATTCGTTTGTTAATAGACACATGAACATTTTGAGTTTACTCCGCTTCATTCGTGCATCAAATTCTCTTCATTCGCGTGTCAAATTTACTGAGCAATAGACGCGGATTCTCGTCATGGGTGGGGCTTCTGTCTGCACGGTGACTGTAGCTTCATTGCTAAATGGTTAACATAGATTTTATTGAGAGAATAACTGTGTTTATGTGCTTTATGAAGGCTTAAAAACTGCTCGATTTGTTTCGAGCTGTGTCTGAGTCCACTAGATCTTTTCAGAGGTGCACAAACTCACCAGATGATGCTTTCAGCGGTGCTTCCGACCAGGGCCGGCTTAACAAATGGGCATCATGGGCAGAGGCCCAGGGGCCTGTGGTCACTTGTGGCCCCTGCGAGGGGCGTAAAATGCCGTTTTTTGGAGTGTTTATTTAGGCTAAGAGCGCACATCGTTGGAATAAGCTAGTTGAGTGATTAACGGCCATCACCATTTGATTTAAAATAAGTTAAATCTTTGTAGACTTGAAATATATGTACTGTATATCATTTTTTTTTTAAAATGCAGACAATACATTATAGATTCCTTTTATTAAAAAAATATATTATATTAATCTAATTTCTTAATTCGACTATAGGAGTGCAGTAAGGTAGGGGGCCTACAAGACATTGTGCCCAGGGGCCTCTAATTTCTTAATCCGGGCCTGCTTCCGACTGAGCCAAGTCAAGTTTAATCGACTGTTGTCCGGTGTCGACTGGAGGATTTCCGCTCGGGACACCAACAACAGGCGCTAGGTCGTAATCACTCTCTTACAAGAGAAAGCTCCTGATTGGTAACATGGTGCGAATGTCCGCTGAAGTTCAGATTTTCCAATTTGAGCGGTTCGCGCGAAACGTGCAAAATGCTCAACTCCCGCAAATTGCGTCATTCGCACCGTCTCATTCGTCCGTATCAGGATGTCTATTCTTGCCTTTGCATTGACTTAACATGTAAATCACTCACGCTTGACGCTTCTTCCGCGTCTGGTGTGAACGCAGCATTACAAACAAACAGATGGCCAACCAAAAAGTAACTCAGGGTTTTACAAAGAGTGGCCAACACAAAATACACAAAATCCTAACATGTGAGTCCCATCTCACTCTCTTTATTATTTGAGACAGAACGCACAGAAAGTGGCTGCATAGAGAGAGACTGTAGAGCTGGTGAGGCTTGTGGATGTTTACAGCGGTTTGACGGATAAATATGAATTTGTAGTGTAAATTGTTAGTGGTGCCAAACAGCATTTCCTGTTGTTTACATACTTGTTTACATCCTTGCTACAACATACAGTTAACAATAAGACTATGCATGTAATAGATCAATTTTAGCAAATAAAAACATTTACAGGTTGCGCCTCACAATCCACAGCTTCGTCAGTTGGAGGAGTTTTTAGCCGATTCCAGCACTGAACTGGGAAAGATTCTGAAAGTTCTCCTTTGTCAAATGCTAGCTATATATATTTTTAAAAATTCTCTGGAACATAATTAAAATTAAACTGTAAGCACTTCTGTCTTTGAGTCATGTCCTTTGGAAGGCCAAACACAGAAACAGAACAAGCTCTGTGGAAATAGCAGTGTTTGGACGGCATTTTAACTTTCTCTGCTATAACATTACAGCCCCTCTGGCCACGGCCCTTCTCTGCACGTGGTAAATAAATAAAAGTTTGTAATCTCACTAGCCCTGAAGTATTTTTTGTAGTCCCCAAACTTCATTCGCTGTAGGCTTTGCTAAACTAACTCTGTAAAAGCCAATGTCTCCCTTTGCATTGAACTTTGAGCATCATACATTGTTGTTTATGTTCACACAGCTACATTACACATCAACTAAAGTTTAAAATATGGTATCGTGGTGGACCACCCCTTTAACACTCTTTGTTGCTTCTTAAATTAACCTTTTCACATAGAACTCTCCCAATCCACAAATGGTTTCCTTAAATTATTTAAATGGTCTTCACAGTAGCTATGTTTCCATCCAATGATTTGAATTAAACTTATGCTCGAAACTGGGATATTGCATATAACATTTGCAAATACACCAGTTTCAATCCAATGAGTCAAAGAGAACTAAATCAGCACTTCATGTTAAACTGGAACAAAACATCAAAAAGAAATATGGGTTTTGCTGAGGTTAAAGACTACAGACCTTTTTTTCTTATATAATATATTACTTGCACCTCAAAAGATGAAGACGAAACGCAATCTTTGTTATCACATCATTTGTTAAACCAAAATCACATTACATTTTTATTGACATGCTGGAAAATGTTTATTTATTAAATTTGTTTCCATTGTAATTCATGCAGATTTTTTCTTAGCGTATGTCTTACTCAGTTGTGCACATAAGTTTTATGTATGCATTTCCATTAAGCATTTTTCATGCAATATTCCAAAATACACGTAAAATAGGTGGACAGAAACATACAGCGGGGTTTTTTCCTGGGTATAATACTTCTAAAGAAGCTGTTGACATGGAATTGAACCAGATTTAAGTAAAAACCCAAACTTTTACAAACAGAAAATAAATAAATACATAAATCTAAAAAAAATAGTTATGTGTAATAACAATGAAATTACACAAGGAGAAATTACTGAACTACAGAAATGTGTTTAATACTTTATTTTCTCGTCTATCAGATTTGATGTTTAATTTGTATTTTATATTGGATTGAAGTCAGGTGATTGGCTGGGCCATTCTACAGCTTGATTTTCTTTTCATTTGAGAGTTTCAATGGCTGTGTTTTGGATCATTGTCTTGCTGAAATGTCCACCCTGGTTTCATCTTCATCATCCTGATAATGTAGATCAGGGCTATTCAATTAGTTTGTCATGGGTGCCAGTTCATAAAAAGCATCCCAAATGAGGGGCCGGAGAGATAATGATGGGTGATGACATAACAGCATATAAGAGCCCATATATTTTTATAGATTTTTTGCTCCTTAAGACACCCATGTTAGATTTTTCTACATTAAAATGTTAATATACTGTACAGAAACGACATAATATCAGTGCATTGTACAATAGGCTTTTTAAATTTAATTAATTTATTAAATATTTTTTACAAACATTCAAATATTGTATTTCAAAGCACAACAAAAGCAGTGCATTGCTTAAGCAGGCTTCCTCTACATTTAAACACATTTGTATGTTATGTTTTAAACTGCATAACAATTAGGGATGCAAGAATTATAGATTTTGGTTGTACGATTATATAGTCTGATGAATAATCAGGGTTTCACGGTTATCACGTCTTTTGTAAATTTAAGCTTTTAATTAGGTAAGTAGTTATTTAAACTGTCGTTATCATTGGCGTTCATACATGCATAATCTTTTAAAAAAATTGTAATAATTCGTCTAACATATCTTTTGTTTACATTGCACTGAAAGCCACGTACAACTCTCACCACTACTGCGTGAGACGTTTTCTATTGGGTGTGCTCCGCTTGTGCACGCAAATTGGCATATATTCTTATATTGAAAATAACGAACTTGAAAGCGGAAAAGACGCAATATGTGAATGGCCCGCTGCTATAGTTTATCCAGTGTGCGTGCATATTAGCCTTGGTGTATAAGCTCAGACCTTTAAACTTGCACACCGTTGGCATAACTTTGTTTAGTTGCAGCACTTTTGTTTTGTGCAACAGAAACGCGGTGTTGAGAAGCCTTTAGGATTAAGTATCCAAATGTTTTCGGTTGCTCGCGCCACTCACTCTCTTAACGTCAGGTGACTCGAGCTTTGCGCAGCCTTCAACTGCAGCTTGTGCTGTATTGAACAGATGCACGTCACTTTATAACTATAGTGGCTGTTTTTCGACTGAACTAAATTTATTTTTGATGTCTTGGTTACAATATTTGAAGGGCTGGAACAAATTGCCTTGGGGGCCGAGTTCAGCCTGCGGGCCACCAATTGAATAGCCCTGATGTAGATGTTGAACTGAAGCAGCTAATATTCATTTACAATGATAAAGGCAGAGGGTTGCTAAATGACTATTGAGAGATTTCAGCTGCTGTCTGGGCTTTCTACACCTCACATTCTTCTTATGTTCAATACTTTTCCCTGTGTTATTTAATTTTATTACACATAACTTCATTTGTTACTAATTTGATTTGTTTTCTTAGCATATATGGATTTCTTTGGTTTTTACCAACATACGGGGAAAACTTCATGTCAACAGCACCTTTAGAAATATGTTTTCTGAGACGGTGATGTGTTCAATACTTATTTTCCCCGCTGTAGCTAGTAACAAAAAAAAACAAACACATTTTTTTCCCCCCACTGAAAGGTTCTTTGGGAAATTTCTATTGCACGGCTGCTAAAAAAAAAACCTATTGGAAGCTCTGTTTTAAGAGTGTACTTGCTGAACCTGACCCCCGGTGAGTGAAAATGTGTTGGTAGTCTATGACAGCAGCTCATGATGCCTGCGGTGAAGGTCTCCACAGGTCAACATCTGGAGCAGATTATCATAGCAATGTTGGTGATTGGAGAGGGTTGTTGGGAAGTGTGAAGCTGTCCTTCATCAGCAGTCACTCTTACACTCCTGCTTTATCTCTACACTCTCACTTTCTTCCTCGTCTCTCTCTGGATAATACAGCACACTCACACAGAGACTGAGTGTCAGAGGCATCTCAGCCACTCCCAGCACTCAAAACTCACTGTCATTTATTTGATTTAGAATCTTTGAACCCACATGTTTTACTTTGAGTCGCTCTCTGCGGTTTAGCTGGAGAACATCATACTTGGATATTCTATACTCAGAACAATTCGCTTACTGTAAAAAATGCTGGGTTCCACACAGTTCCTTTTGTTGTGCCAACACAAATCAATTAAGTTAACTTAATTTAAGTGGATAATTAGGTGGATTGAACATAAAACAATTAAGTTGTAAAGGTAACACATAAGAACTGGGTTGTTTTAACTCATTTTAAATAGGTTTGAGCAAGCAGCAAAAGTCATTTTTGAGTGTATAAAATGCAGGGTTTCACACAATTATTCATGTTATCCCAACACAAATCGGTTAAGTTAGTTAACTTTATTGTTTTGAACAATTTAAGTTGTTTGAACATAACCAGTTACATAGTCTCAAAAAAACTTAGTAATTTTGTTGATTCATCTCATTGTAAATATGTAAAATATTAATTTTTTGAGTGCAATTGACACATTACTCATACAAAATTTCATTTTATAGTGTGTGGGTATATTTACAGCCATTTTAAGATGCCTGGGATTAGAAATAGTTTGCATTAATATTGATAACCTTTATTTAACCAGGTAAGTCAATTGAGAACCAGTTCTCATTTACGATGATGACCTGGCTTAAGAGGCAACATAAAAAGCAGTTACAGTACAAAGCAGCAAGGACACAATACAATAACAATTTCACAAAATACAGATAATAACATATAAAACCAACAAAAAACTAAATACAAGCACAGTAATCTTGTACTGTTGACTGGATTGAACTTTTAAAAGATGATAGTGGAATGAAAGCACTGAGCTTTAAGGTCTGCTGCAGATGATTCCAAGCATCAGCAGCAGAAAACTGAGCGACAAAATGAAGTGCGAACTTTGGGTATGCAATGGCTAATAAAACTACTAGAGTGCAGATTGCGACATGTTTCCTGAATGTTAAGAAGTGACTGTAAATATAGTGGAGTTTTTCCAAATGTACAGAAACCAATGAATTTATCGACGTGATTGAAGAGAAGGCCAATTCAGTAAAGAATACAGTTGACAGTGATGAGTATTAAATGGTGCACCAGTAACAAAACGAATTGCTGCATGATAAATAACATCCAGTTTGTGAGGGAGAGTTTTTGAAGCTGATCTGTAAATGAAATCCCCATAAACCAAAATTGGTAAAACTGAATTGTATGACTCGTAACACAGAAAAATACATAATAATGTGAAGACTTCATGTTTTAATGAATTTGAAAAAAAAAAAGTATTTTGTTCTTAATGGAAAAGCTGAATATTAAGCATCATTCAGTCTCTCATTAAGCACTCCCGTGTCATGTGATCCGAATCATTTCTACTTAATATATAATCCTTAATATAACAATCTGTGAAAAATATATATTAAGAATGAGTGTAGGTGTATTCAGACATTTCAGAATCAGAAAATGCTTTATTGCCAGGTATGTTTTCGCATGCAATGAATTTGTTTTCGTGACAGATGCTTCCAACAGTGCAACATAATGACAAAAAACCCCCACATATAATGAAGGAAGTAGCGAATATAAATATATAAAATACAGAATGTGTATCAATGTATATTTGACTGTTTGTATTATGTATTAGACAAATATTTGACTATTTTTGTTGTTAGTTTTCCTCTGAACTATACCTTAAAGTATTTGTTTACTTTAACTTATTTTAGTAAGTAATTCAGGTTTTAACAAAAAATAAAAAATAAATAAATAATAATAATAATAAATAATAATAAATAATAATAATAATAATAAATAATAAATAAATTCTTGCTGCCTTAACATTTTTAGTTGAATCAACTGAACGTTTCCAGTCATCTCAACTCACATTAAACAAACCAATTCTGATTAAGTCTGAAACCGCGTGATCGGGCCCGATTTCCGAGCACGTGATCGGATCTGAACATCTCTACTGCAATGAGCATTTGTGTGTGACTCATTATTTCAGAAAGGCTTGAATAAACTCCACCACAAATACATGGAATGAACTTACTTGGTATTTTTTACCAGTGAGCTGTATTTCAGCTTCCATCCATGTCTGTCTCTATCTCTGACTGCTGTTCATCTCACATAATGCATGAGAAACTGACACACAAGTAGGAACAATGGGCGGGGAGAAGTAGCTCATTTGCATTTAAAGCCACAAGCTACAAAAACAGCTACAATGTACTCAGACAACAAAATGGGCATATTCTGGAGGCTATAATAAATAACTGATGGGTATTTTAAGCTGAAACTTTACAGACACATTCTGGAGACACCAAAGCTTTATTTTACATCTTGGAAAATGGGTAAAATAGTTGCCCTTTAAAATAAGATAAAGCAACAAAAAATATTTGTCTTAAATTTATCATCTTTTATTTACAGTGTACTATTTTAGTCTGTTTGATTGATACAAGTTGAGATGACTTGCAAAGTTTATTTGATTTAACAAAAACATTTAAGTCAGCAATAATTATTTTTTACAGTGCAGGGCTTCTCAAATAGTGATCCTCAGTCCAATACATTCCAACTGGACGGTGAAACAGTGACAATGGTAGCACTATATTAGGTCACACTTTATTTTGATGGTCCGTTTGTTGAATTTAAGTTTCATTGCAACTAATTCTCATTAGATTATACGTAGACTGTTAGGTTGGGGTTAGGGTTGAGGTTGGGGCTAGGGTTAGTGTAAGTTGACATGTTCTTGCAAAGTTTCTTATAGTCAGTTAAATGTCTGTTGAAGGACTGTTAAATGTCAGTATCAACAGATAATACTCAATATAATACTCAAATGGACCATCAAAATAAAGTGTTACCCTATATTACTGCTTCTACACTCTGAAGTGCGTTACAGCATCAGAGCAGCACACACAATGAGTCTATTTATGATAAGGATCTTTTGGTGCTATGTCCTCTAACATTTTTATCTTCAGCCAAAAGCCCTTCATTCAAGCTCTTTATGCACAGTGTATGTTGCTCCTCTCGCCTAAATATATAAAACCCTACAAAAGCTGAAGAGGATGCTGCTGTTCCAACGAAAGCAACAACAGCAACAACAACAAAAAAAAAAAACACTGTGAGCAGCAAAATATATTAATACTTTTGCTGAAACACTGCAGACAGATACATACAAGTGAACAATTGTCATCGAACTCTGAAATAAAAGTCTCCAGCATCCATAAAGATTGAGATTAGTCACCATGCTTCTATAAGTCTTTCAGATCCTTTAATCAAATGTCCTTTTATGAAATGAAAATGAGCTTTAAACCACTAACTGGTTCATGGATCAACAGCAAAGCAAGATCTCAAGTATCATAGCAAGCACCAAAACAAACCACATAAAGATGAGAATCAATCAGACTGCACGTGGTATGAGCCCTTGAGATGCTTTCCCAAGAAGATCGGATTCTTTTCTCTGTTTTTAATTGTGTAGCTCTTATTTATAAGGCACTTAAACCAAGGAACAGATGTAGTTTCACATCTTAACTGGATCTCAGTGTAACACTGACTATTTTATTTGGAGTGAGATCATTGAAAGTAAGCGTTTGTTCTCCTGTGATTGAATTTTTGTTTGTCCATGGGGTGTTATCCTACTGCTTATAGCCAGTGATCTGACTGACTGTTTCAAAACATGTTTCATAGATCTGTGCATTAAATTGTGTGCATTAATAACAAATATTGCTAGTGAATATTATAGTGAATATTGCAGTTTTGTGAGGTCCTAGCTCCTTCCTCTTTTGAAATATAAAACTGGCTTCATACTGATAGATACAACTGTGAGAGATACATAATAGTTTTTTGTGTTATCAGTGACAGATT
>CAIGQZ010001108.1:2729072-2748510 GCA_903798205.1 Danio tinwini
ACACACACACACACACACACACACACACACACACACACACACACACAAACACACACAAAAATGCTATCAAAAAAAATTCTGCCATCATTTACTCATCCTCTACTGGTTCCACACCCTTTTGACTTTTGTCTTCTGTTAAACAAAAAAGAAGATATTTTGAAGAAAGCTGTACACCTGTAACCATTAACTTCCAGAGTATTTGTTTTCAGGTTATCAGCTTTCTTAAAAATACCTTTTTTATGTTCTACAGAATAAAACTCATAAGTTTTGAGTAAGTTAATTAATAATCTTAATTAACTTAATATTTTTAAGTACACAAAAATGGTATTGGTAATAGTAATAATAATATAATAGTAATAATAATATACTAAATATATACCCGCCCCCATGATGTCAGTAGCGGACCCTGTTGAAACCATGGCTGAAACTCAAGACAGGCAGTCAGGCAGCGTAATGGTACTTTCACTTTTCACTGCTACACCCCCTCACCTCTGCTCGTCTTATGGTGTTTCTTATGGCAGGTTTTTATCTTTCATACATGTTGAGAGATCGAGTTTATCGACTTGAAAAGGGAATATGTCTTGACATAATCCACACAGACGTGACTTCGTAAAACGTGAAGTCATGTATGATTTTAATCGTTGCAGTCTGAATGTAAATCCCCCTCATCAGGCAGCGCTGCACCAGCATGAGAGAGAGGACCGCAGTGCATCAAACGAAAGATATTAAAATAAGAATAATACACAACTTAAGACACTTAAATGCTTGTATTTGCACCAACTTTGCGATGCACGTCCACAACTTCATGCATTGGGTTAAATTGTGGTTTCTGTGTTCAGTCCGTTACAACCATGGTTGAAACCCAGACAGGCAGTCAGGCAGCATAATGCAGAGAGTGGATCAAAGCGTGTCAAATGAATGGTAATTAAAAGGGGAAAAAAGACTAGAAGAATAGAATAAATATATATACTTTTATATTAGACACACATCTGATGCTTGTATTTGCAGCAGCTCCACGTCCACAACTTCACACATTGGGTTAAATTACGCTTTAGTCTCTGCGTTCACTCCTTTACTTCCACTGTATCTGTTCAGTTGAGGGAATGGAACCAACCCCGTGACATCAGACACAGCCACATTCCAAGATGGCGGTGCCCTAGGTCTAAAATCTATAGTAAAACATGTAATTTTCTGCTAAAAGGTTACATTAATCGAGTTTATTTCATATATTTTCATGAAAGTGGAATCCAATGTACAAATTAATGTAAACTTGACTGAGTGCTTCATTTTCCTGAAGATAAAATTCTTTCTTCTGGAAAATTCTTATTTGTTTTATTTTGGCTAGAATAAAAGCAGTTTTTATTTTTTTTAAAGCCATTTTAAGGTCAAAATTATTAGCCCCTTTAAGCTTTTTTTTCTCGATTGTCTACAGAACAAACCATCGTTATACAATGACTTGCCTAATTACCCTAACCTGCCTAGTTAACCTAATTAACCTAGTTAAGCCTTTAAATGACACTTTAAGCTGTATAGAAGTGTCTTGAAAAATATCTAGTAAAATAATATTTACTGTCATCATGGCAAAAATAAAATAAATCAGTTATTAGAAATGAGTTATTAAAACTATTATGTTTAGAAACAGAAATTAGGGGAAAAAATAAACAGGGGGGCTAATAACTCTGACTTCAACTGTGTGTGTGTATATATATATATATATATATATATATATATATATATATATATATATATATATTACTTAAACATATACCTATAGCTGTATGGAATCATTTTATGGAATTACAAAGTGAGTTGTAATATTTTAGTGTGTCGTTTATTTGTAGTGCAACTTCTTTGAGTTTAAATTAATTGTGTTTATTCATTTATTAAATTAATTCAGCTTAGTCCACAGTGGAATGAATCGTCTCTGGCATATTTTTTTCACAGCAGATGCCCTTTCAGCCCCAACGCTTATGTTTATTATGTTGTTAATTCCTTTTTTCTTTTGAGTCGCAAACATCTGCTACTGATGAATCAAGGTGATGCACATTTGAAAAAGGTCAGAAACAAGTCATTTGGTTCACTTCCACACAAACTGAACTGAACTTTTGTAAATGCGGTTGTCTCTGCCTGCATTTTTGAGAAGTACATTTACTTGTTGCTGAATAAGGTTGTCAGCCCCATAAATTACTGAACAGTGTATACAGAACAAGATTAAATATAGCCAGTATGTCAGTGCATTATGGCAAAGTAACAGCCAAACTTCCGAAATCTGAGAATCTAAGCACACATAACACGCTGCCTTGCAATGAATTTAAAAGTGAATCTTTCTAGGATGCCACTTAAGCCTTTGAAACTTGTTGTTTTTTCTACTTTAAGGCAATTTAGGCCCCATCTGTTTGCTAAAAGTTAAATTCATAAGACCTCACATTGAACTCACTCGATTTCATCTCGTCCTTGAGATTTTCACTGTTCCGGCAGATGCATGTATATGAATAATTCAGGCAGAGTTGCACCAATAAATAATCAATTCTGTCAAACCTCACTGCATAATCAATGGGGAAAAAAACGCCCCTTTTGTGTGACTTGTGTGTGATTTTTCATGTGGATGTAGCCTTTGCAGCTGTGTAGCATCATGGGCCATTAAACCCACATCAGTGGGCACATCTGCATTTATTAGGAAGCTCTCACAGGCAATCTCGGACTTATTTTGCTCCATGGTCTCTTTCACAGCAGCGTAATTACTCAAGTGAAGGTATTTAAGCCATTACAAGTGGGTAATCACACTGAGTTGCTATATTCGCCGGATTGTTTTTGCGCAAGTGGTTCACAACATTCATTAAATCTTTGTGACTTGAGGATGAATGTGTGTGCATAGCTTGTTAAAGTCCCAGAATTTATATTTCACAGGGGAATGTAAAAAATCTCAAATGGCAAAAATTGCTATACACATTCTTGAAAAAGAACTGGTTGTTTTCTATTACCGCCACAATGCATTTATCACCAGGGTACAGACAGGTAATGGAAATATCTCAGGGTTTTAGATGCAAGAGGTTAATCACGTCTAATCTCCACAAATTGAATCTTCCTTCTATATGTTTGGGGTTTCTTTGGTCATGGTCAGGTTAGTTTGACCTTTATTAGCCCATACAAATCCCAGACGCGGTGATGGCCAATCAAAGCAAAAGTCCTTCTCGGAGTCAATGTTGGGTCTGATTTCCTTGTGGACAAATCTTAACTAAGAGCAGCATTTGAAGCAAAACAAGATTGATTTGATATGTTTTTTTTAAAGGTTTAAGAATGCTCCTGCTTTTAAATATATCAAAGTTTAGAATGTGAGCTCATATGGGTGCCGTCGACACTTTGAGAGCTGTAAAACATAAAATGTTTTGACAGTGTTTTTTAGTGGGACCAATTATACTTGCTTTTATAGGAGTAGGTTATAGTTTAACATATTATTGATATCGGCTAGGGTAGATTGTACACTGTTGTCCAATAATTTGAGTCTGTTGTGCATACCAAGGCTGTAGCTGCCGTCAGATGCAATTCTCATACAGTATGTTACACACTATAACATGCACTTTACAGTTAAAAAGTAAATAAATTGTTAAAATGTTCAGAATAATCATTAGAATAAATAAGTAATGTATATTTGTTGTTAAAAAATGTTAATTCATTAAAAATGATTCAACTAAAACTATAAAAGGGGGGGGGGGGGGGCTATTTCTTTTTATGTTTAGCTTACAAGTAGTACAACCACAAGGTGCTGTGCTAATAACACGTTTGTAAGGACTACACCTGTAAGAAGTACAAAGAAGTTAAAGTTTGTTAAAGAGAAACTTTAACCCTTCAAGTTTGTTCCTCTTATGTTGGAAAGGCCAATGAGGTATGTGTCGTAAAGTGTTAACGTATGTGAACATGTATGAGTATGTGTCAGTATGTTAATGTATAATTAGCCAATTAAGTGTATTTCCTTACATGTTGAATATGCACTTTATTTATTGGTTGTTTGTATTTTTTTCATTACGTGCAACTTCACCTTTAAAGGGTTAATTTAAGTTTATGTATTTCTTTTCGTAGTTCTGACGGCATTGTTGGTACATAAAGGGACGCAAGACTAGAATGTACAAGACATACTACAGACTTGTCTCCAAAAAAATGTCAGTTAAAATCAAGAATGACTTGAGCCTTTGTTTCATCTCGAAGGGTGTAACAAAGGCATTATTTATAAATAAAAAAAAAACAGTAATATACTGTGGCCAAGAGAGCTAAAATGCACTGCAAGTTAAGGAAACACATGCAATAGAAAAACACTAATAAATTGAGACAACATATGCATCAGTATCTATGTTTCTATTCAATTCTACACTGTAAAAAAAAGTTGGGTTCCACACAATCAATTTGTGTTGGGACAACATGAATAAATTAAGTTAACTTATTTGTTTTTACAAATTTAAGTGGACTGAACATAAAACAATTGCATTGTCCCCAAAAAACTCAAGAATTGTGTTGTTTCAGCTCATTTTGATTAAGCAGTTTGAACAAACAACAAACATCATTTTTAGAGCATATTTTATATGCATTTTGAAATATTGCATACAATGCTTAATGGAAATGCCAAGATGTGCATACATTTTGAAAATGAGCATAAAACCCTATGCATAAAAAGGTGATTATGCTTTAAGAGATCATTTGATAATGGGTATGATGGGACAGCAATAATGTAAACAGTGTAAAGCATCTTGTTTTGGTCACCATAAAATGTCTTAGCTAAAGTTTATTATCAAAGTTGTTCAGTGTTATTACCTCCCAGAAATGTCTTGAGTGTCTGCTGTCCCAAAGAATGGTCTTATGCCTTCAAAAGCCACTGCGGGATCATTGTGTTTCATCTTCTAGGGTGCAAGTTTTTCATTATATTAGAAAAAAGACCCATGGGTTTTCCTACTGTAGCGTGGCTTGAAATGGTGCTTTATTCACAAATGTTTTATGCATAATTTCAGTTTTGTGCATTTTGCATGGATGGAAACATAGAGATAAAAACATGTGCATGTCAATTCTCATTGCAAGTACACATGCAAGTACAGTTCATAATACTGTATAAATGTGTTGGAGACCCCAAAATAACATGCTGATCATACAGTTCCTAATTATTTGTATATTTCTAGCCCTAATAATCTGACAAATTGCACAATTAATGTTTATGAAATGCTGTTTTAAAGTCATGTTAGCAAGAGTGACTTTAAGAGCTGAAAGTATACAGTACAGACAACAAGGAACTTTATGACCACTACATTAAAATAAACACAAAGCTCACCTCATTTAATTACATTTTTTTCAGATTTGTTACATTTATTCTGTAATTAAATTATGTAACACTAGTACTTTAACTACTTTCAACAGATTATGATAATGCTGTTACATGCAACTAGTTGTGAGAGAAAATTATAATCAGGTTATAAGCTATGAGAAGAAGAAATGTATGCATAAATGAAAATAATCTACACAATACACACAGATTGCTAAATTACAATTAAAATGTAGTAATTAACAATTTTTACTAAAGTAGATGCAATGTCCTGACAAACCTGGGTCAAAATAAAGAGTAATAATTTGATTTCTGTTCATTTTTGTCGCAATATTTTAACATCATTTTAGTTCTTTCTGCACACACGTTTACTGAGAACTATACCTTCCTCTGGCTGGTTACTCAGGAAGACAATGAGGCATGTCTTTATACTTTTCTCATTAATTTGTGTAAAATTTTATTGTTATTGTAATATTTCACTGAAATTCTCATTCAGTTTTTTTAAACTTGGTTTGTATAAATAGAGTAAACATTTTATTTCTGTTCATTTTAGTTGCAAATTAAAATATAATTTTGGTTCTTTTGCTGAGTATGTATTTATTGTACAAATCTGGATTTGTACAGCATATTTATACAGTATTATGACCACTAAACTCTTAAATGGTGCATTATTACAATCTCAGAAATAGAGCTGTCACTGGGGTGGTACCTTTTTAAAAGGTACACATTAATACCAAAAGATTCCATATTGATAGCTGTGGTGATATATACTTTATATAAACTGGTTCCAACTTAACTATAAAATATATTACTAAAAAAAGTTATATTTGGTTTTTAATAAATCTAATTACATAAAAAAAAATTATAGCAGGTTAGGCAATAAAGACATCTGACTATTGTCCTTATGCATTTTCTGACTATGGGGCAAAGTCTCAAATGAAGTAACACTATACACGTAAATGTCGTTAACCTTGCTGACCCCAGTACTTCAATTGATCACTGCATGCTACTATTATATTATGAGATAAGGGCTGGGCAAATGTCACTACCTTGCTGACCCCAGGACTTCATTTACATGCTTTGTTTAGTCATCTCCACCTAGCCACTCCCCTCCTCCTAATACACTTCATAGACAAGACTCATTTTAGACTTGCTTACAGACTTGTGATAAAACTTGCAAATTGCAGACCAGGGGTGCTTTTCCGAAAACCATTGTTAGCCAACTAAGGTCGTAAGTTCCGTCGTTACAAACATAGTTCGTTGATTTGATATTTCCCAAACTTCCATGCTTGCAACTACACCTCTGGGGCTGTAGTTAGTTCCTGGCTGTGTTCTATTTCCAGTTATCCCCCCTATGCCCTATTTGTTTAGAACATTCTAACATTTTAACTTGGAATGATTTTTTCTATAAAAGCATTAAAGTCATCACTCTTAGGTGTAATTTGCTTTCAAAGCATTTTTGAAGTTCATTTTAAGCGTTCTTCATGATTACAATTGCGCTCCCTTCACTTTGAAAACATTGATGTCATTTTGAACACAGTCAGGGCTCATGACGAAAGCTATAGGTGACCTATTATTTAAAAGCGGAATTTACGTTATGTCTCTAAAGCTTGTGAAAACAAAAAACACCATACGTTAATCGTTTAAATTTATAGTAGGTTATTTATTAGGTATCCCTACTGTATATGACATCGGCCTGTTGGTTAGAACATTTCTGCAGTGGTTTGCATTTGTCAAATTGTAAAAGTAGACTTATCAAAAAAAAAATAAAAAACAATATTCTACTTAATAATAATAATAATAATTGTCATCATCATTATTAATTTTATTATTAAAGTATGTTTTTTTTCATTTCCTAATAAATAATAAATCGTCGTCTTGGAATTATAAGGTTCTATCTGCGTTTTGAATGATGCATTCCATAGCAAACAGTATGTGTGTAACATTTCTTTTTAAAAATAAAAAGTCTTAAAAATGTAAACAATTTATTAAATGACAACTTATTTACATTATGGGATGTTTTTTTTATAAGAATATGTCAATAACTCAATTTTGACAAAAATGTCAAATAGAACCTTATAATTCTATAATGAAATATTAAATGTAATTTCTTAATAAATAGCCTAATTTTTTATTTAAATTATTTATATATGAGATTAAAATACGTGTTAGCTTTTGTAAGTAATTTTATGTAAATTTAGAATAGAATATGGAATATTCTCCATAATATTTGAAGAGTTCAGATGCAAAAGCCGCTAAATGCCATTTCTGCCAAAAATTTGATAATGACATTGAGTGAATGCTGTAGGCACGTAGTGCATGTTTTATAATAGTTTTGCTTAAAATCATCCAAAACTTAGCGTCAGCGCATTCAGAAATAACAGTTTGTTGACAAAAGCCTCTAAATGCCACTTGCCTTTGACAGCAAAAGCCGCTACGTATATCCTGAGAACCAATCAGAAGGTGCAAATCGAATCATGTTTTCAATGTAGCAGAGCGCTGATACGCCGGCTTTATGAGGCTGTCTTATTTCACTTTCTATTTCAATTTTAAAAGAAGTTTGATGAACTGCATGAGCCTGTCCGACTGTCAGTGAATGGCAAATGAAAACGTCCTTTTACTCAAAACTCTGTGCATTATAAGAAAAAGAAAACACAATGTACAGTCGGAAGTGTACCATGCATTCATAACGTTTGTTTGCGCAGCAGCGCAACTTTAAATGAATCCGATTTACTATACATTAAACAGCAACTCCGTTTCACGAAAGACGAAATTAAGATGCTGTTCTTTTATCTCGCATGGATGCTATGAGGATAAACAAGAGACGAAACAGAGACCAAGATCTTGAGTATAGTGAGGATGAATAAATGACAGCTTCTGAGAGACATCCTCTTTTTTTTTGCCCATTAGGCCTACCTTGTGTTTTATTTACTAATGCAAGCTATGTTTTAAAAGATAAATATAATGTATAAAACTATAAATTATTTATATTACTTCAATAAATTATTATTTTTTTTAGTAATGGACTATGCACAGATATTGATGTTTCATAATGTTTTTACACTTTATTATTAGAATCTAACAAGCTTGTTTGCATCGTTCTACTTACATTAAATACAAATCCCAAATATCAGAAATGACAACAGATTGTTAAGATTTAGTTCATGTCAATTTTTATGTTATTGTAAAATGCACTTAGATTTCATTCATTCATTTTCCTTCTGCTTAGTCCCTGTTTTATCAGGGATTACCACAGTGGAATGAACCGTCACTTACTTGATAGATGTATTTTTTTATTTCTGCTGGTTTGTGTATGTGTTTTATGTTTGGTAAAATAATTTCTAATTGCATCTTTAGTGATTTTCAACTAATTACAATGTCTTGTCCCAGTAGGTGGATTTAGATGGTTTTGCATAAAAAGCACAAGTGGATAACATTTACCTTGTTAAAAACCAAAGAATTAACATTTATGAAAAAAAGTTATTTTATTTACCAGCTAATAACCTTATCATTACATATAAAATAAAACGTCTAAACCTAATCAGAGGAGCCTGATGGAAAATGCTCATTTACAAGAAAAGAGGTCTGATGGATTTAGAGGGTTTTGCATCTGAACTCTTCATTTGTAAAGGAAACATAGGCCCTATACAGTATGTGCTGTTTACATATAATTCAGTTAATATGGAAAACGTGTGCATGTTTTACCAAAACTAAAATTGGATTTTTTTAATGCGTATGTGTGTAAAACAATATAATTTGCACAAAAAAAAAATGGAGTTCTTCTCTAAAGAAGTACTCCACCCTGTTTAAAGAATCATTATGGGCATTTTACGTTATAACTAACGTGGTTCAAACGATGGATTTGCGACAGAGAAACTAGGGGTTTTGGGAATCACTACATCGTTCTTTTCCCAAACGATGCATCGTACTATGATAGTTCAGCCGCGAGTTACGTCATTGTTTGAGAAACGCACCCCTGTAAGAGACTCCTGTCAGCTCTTGCACACTCATGGACTTCTTAAAGACTCTGTATGACTGCAGATTAACCAACACGTCTCAATAAAGGAATTGTGCTTGTTCGAGTCTCCTGGACTGGGTTCTCATTCATTTATTGTTATTTCCAACATAGTGCAAAGGTACAGATTAGTATTTAAAAAGTGCAAAAATATATTTAAAAAAATGTGTATGTACCTTTGAGGTATCAATATAGACCCTTTATATACAAATGTATACCTGTTGGATCTACTCTAGATAATATTTTACTGTTTCAACCCACATTTGGGTAAAATGTAGTACAAATCTTTTCTTTTCTTTCTTTTTGTTTTGCATTTTGAATCCAACTTAAACCCAAAATGTTTAATCATGTTTTAGTTAAACTTGGGCTAAAACAATCAGGCATTATTTGGATTGTAGTGGATAATCAACTGCACCTACTCAGTCCCATAATATTTAGAAATAATGAGTGTACCAAGAGATAACCCATAATGCACTGTGAGGATCATGCCAATTGAATTCCCTGTGCCTCCCTGATGGATAATGTCCACATCTAAATCATCAGTCTTCCCAAACAAAACTGAAGCATAATATCATACCATCATAATCTCTCTTTCAATTGAATATTAGATTGTTTAAATAAGGTTTATGCATGCTAGTTTTAGCTGAAAGCATGGGAGTTGGGCTAGAGCCATATTCATAATGTTTCCAGAGATCACTTTATCCCGAGCTAGAGAGAGTGCCAAAAGCAAATCTGAAAACCCTAAAAATGTTGCACGATCACAAAGGATAAAGTGAGGACAGCATCGCCTCTTTTTCCCCTTGACCACACTAACACGGGCTTTTCCTCCAGGGTATTAATGCCATATCTTCTTATTTATTTCCCTCAGTTTGGCCATCTCTCTCTAAACAAACAATTCCTCGCATTCCGGCTTGTGTCAGAGCATCACAATGTCCCTCCAACATGCGACCCGTGTGGAAAAGAGCCTTCTTAAGGGGGGATGCAGCTTTCCCTTATAAGGACACTTTGAATTTAACCTCTTTCCTAAACCTACAGCTCATGCTTGATTCTGTGTTCCTTTAACTTGTTTTATGTGTGTATATCAGGATATGTTTCAGACACAGCAAGATTGTGCTTTATCAAGAACAACATGTCCAAATATAGAGGCGGGACAGTACTTTCTCATGCTTTTGATGCTAAAAGAATCACTGACTAATGAGTGAACCAAATATCTTTCCTTCCCATAGGGACGACTAATATCACTTCTGTTTTGAGGCATTCGTAAGAAATCTTAAAGTTAGTCTCCACTGTAATGAACATGCTATCATCAATTTATTCACCCCCATGCTGTTCTAAACCTGTTTAGATTTAGCCTTTATTGTGTGTGTGAAAAGGTATTTTGTAAAATGTTGGCAACCAAACTGTTTTGGTTTCCATAGACTTGAAATGTGTCAACATTGTACAGCTGAAGTCAGAATTATTAGCTCTCCTGAGTTATTAGCCCCCCTGTATGTTTTTTCCTCAATTTCTTTTTAACAGAAATATTTTTTCAACACATTTTTAAACATAATAGTTTTAATAACTCATTTCTAATAACTGATTTATTTTATCTTTGCCATGATGACAGCACATAATATTTCACCAAATATTTTCAAGATACTAGTATTCAGTTTAAAGTGACATTTAAAGGCTTTACTAGATTAATTAGGTGGTAATTAAAAGTTAGGGTAGTTTGGTTTGTTCTGTAGACAATCTGAAAAAAATATTGCTTAAGGGGGCTAATAATATTGACCCTACAATGTATTTAAAAAAAATTAAAAACTGCTTTTATTCTAGCCAAAATAAAACTAATAAGACTACCTCCAGAAGAGAAAATATTATAGGAAATACTGTGAAAATTTTCTTTCTCTGTTAAACATAATTTGGGAAATATTTGAAAAAGAAAAACAAATTCACAGGAGTCCGAATAATTTCGACTGTATATGTGTATATCCTATATAAAAACACACACACAAATACACACATATACACACACACATTTTTAAACTGCCACATATGGAAGCTTTGTGCTACATTTAGATGCCTTTCTGTTTCATGTTTCTGTAATTTAGGTATGTTTCTCTGTGTAAAGCTTAGTAGTCACAGTATTTTTCTCATAGTAAAATACAATTTGTTGTTTTCCATGAGTTTACTTTACTGGTTTACAAGCGAGGCAGCACAAGTAAGCACTTTATTATATATACACAGTACTGTATATACAGGAATTTTAATTTTAAGATGCCTAATAGCAGTTATTTTCTTGCATTTCTCTTTAGATAAATAATTTTATTGTTTTATGGTTATTGTTATGCTTAATTTATGGCAACTGAGAGAAGTATCTGGCAGCTTTAATTTGGGTAAAAAAAAGTTAAGTTTTTTATTAGTGTTATTGTGCTTTAAACAATTAAAACATATAATACAACATATAATATAATATAATATAATATAATATAATATAATATAATATAATATAATATAATATAATATAATATAATATAATATAATATAATATAACATAATAATATAATTTCTAGAATTGTGGGTATATTTTGTGTCTCCTACATAGACCTTCTATTATTTTGATGAAGCATATTACATTATAATAAATTATATGTACAAATTATATAAAGTTGGCTCTTAAAATACATTAGGGACCTTTTGTCATGAAAATATTAACAATAACAATACGAAGCATCCATTTTTTGCATTATTTGTAATGTTGGTAATGAAAAACATTTTGTTTGTCTTTACATTCTGGTCAACTTAGCTAGATCTGTAATAAAAAGACAGAACAATCTTTGCCCCAAGTGAATCATTTCCTTTTGCGGGAAACTCTGGAGGGCTCTAATGCATGTCATTTATTCTTCTCTCCCTAATTTTCACAGAATGTTGAACATACACCAAGAGTAAATCAGTTATTTGTCAACTCAGTTGAGGTAATATTTCAGTTAATCTCTCATTCACTGTTTAAAAGAATAATATAAACCAGGCTCATTCTGATTATGTAGCCCTAAATACATTTCTGGAGAGCACCAAAAACGTCAAAGGAGCTACTTTTTTTTTTGCATTTTTTGTTTTGCGAATCTCCTAGAGGCCACTGTGTATACTTTTTATCAGATATCAAATTTCTCTCAAGAGTGCCATTTGCTCCTGCTCTTCTTGCATTTGTTGACTGACCGACTGACTGACCGACCAACCAATTACCCAAACCCACCCCCTACCCAACCGATAGTGTTTTCGAAAGCACTGATTGACCCACCTTATTTGCTTTTTTGGCTTTTGTTTTTGTTCTACCCACTTTCTGGAACTGCTCTTCACCGGACCTGAACCCTGTTGTCACGGTCAACTTCGCTCTGCCTCCAACGTACACGATGAGTCACTGGACATACTGGTAACAGCAGAAAAGCCATCCATACAGAGGTAAATGGTCAGGTGGTAAGCAAAAGAAACGGTGTCATACCGCCCCGTATCGTTCGTTTTAATAATGACATGCTGCCATACGTACTTCTGGTTACATAATTTGCTATCTTCAGAAATGTATATAGAGGAACGTTTTCTAGACATCCCAAGTCTCCTGGAAGTTCCGTGAGTCTCCTGCAAATGCATAGAGACTCCCGGATGCCCGCAAACAAAGGATAATCTCTCGGAAATCACGCGTCTTCTGCCCTGTCCCCAAATACTTCACACACCCCTCTCACTGCATCCCTCCCTGCTCTTCAGATACGTCACCCCCCCTCCCTCAATCTCTCGCGGTTAGCATCTAAAGCACAAAATGATGGAAAATGTCTCACGTCACAATTTTGCCAAGTATTATACGATCCTGGATTAACATCTATGTTGGTCCTGGAACATCATTTTTGTTTGAAAATGTAATCCAACCTATTCCCTACCCCTTACCCCAACCATAACTGTTAATTATTTCCAAAATCAGAGGGGAATAATAGTTGGTTAACAATCATGTAGAAGGGCATAAACCTAGCTGTAAGTCTAAACTTACCATAACCGGTAAACATATCCCTGAATTCTGATTGGCTGATTGTAATGTTGTTCTAGGATCAACATAAATGTTCTACATGGTGAAATCAGCTTGGTGGAAAAATGTCAACTCTGTTATTGCCAAACCTGTTAGTGGTTTAAAAAGTTTCACATAAAGCTAAACAACAATTAGTAACAGAATCAAATTTTCACTGTAACATTTTAGTTTACAGTAAATTATACAGTTGTTTTTATAAGAAAATGAATGGAATATGGCGCAATAATCACAATTCTCTTCTTCTCAATAGTTACAGTAATTAGGCTGTTTGCTGGAACAGGAAGCTATAATTCAGGCTTTAATGGAGTTACCAACATCAGATTTATTTCACACACTTCTTCCATATGTAACCGCAAGTGTATATTCCAAGAGCCTTGTATCCTCTAGTGTAATGTACTCACTGTTTATAATGCTAATTTTACTTTAAAGTAAACATGATTTGTTAGTGTACTAGGGTGCCATAGTTTAGTGTGTATGTAGAATGTAGTGGATGTTTTATGAGAGACGCTACAGGTAGAAAACCCTTCTCTGTTATGAGATTTGAGGCTTTTTCTTATTCATAAAGTGTGTTTTTTATTCAGTCTAATGTAAAGAAACTAAACTTAATAAAACTGAACTTGTAGAGCAAGTACAATAAACTTGTAGTGCAAACATGAGATGCATATACAGTATACTGTGTGTATATGTATGTGTGTGTGTAAATATATATATAATAAATAATATATATAATAAATTTGCAACAATTTCAAAAACTCTTTTTTTTTTACATTGTCATTATGGGGTATTGTGTGTAGAAAGTTGAGGAAATAAATGAATTTAATCCAATTTGGAATAAGTCTGTAACGTGAAGAAATGTGGAAAAAGTGAAGCGCTATGAATACTTTCCGGATGCACTGTATACTCTGAAATTTTTCTCTGAGGGATTTGTTTATGTAAGTTGCCTGATAAATTTAATGGCAATAAATGTAGATGATTTTTTTCAGTTTTGTCAGTCTAGTGGCTAATTCATATGAATTAATTTATATTTTAAAAAGGAGGCGTGGCATCCAACCCCACCCCGAAACCCAACTGTCATTGGCGGATAAGTAAATCATACTAAATTGTATGAATGAGATCGTAACGAATTAGCCACTGAATCAAAAAGTTACGAAATGCTGTGAGATCATGTCAGAGTTTTAGAGTGATAAAAAGACAGTCTCTCCAAATAATCCCCACTGTAAAACTGAGTTCAGATTTTGAGAAGTGTTTGCAAATTAACCCACAATTAATTAAATAATAAAATTCTTAACCTTTCTGAAAACTTGTAATACAAAAGGATGGTGAAAGCTATTATAATCATTTTTGAAACCCATTGTCATCTGCGGTGTCTTGATTTAAATGTGAATTGAGAATATTTGATCTGTCAGTGTGTGGAAGGTAAAAGTCTATTTTTTACAGTCTGTGGTAGAAGCGTGCTGTTGATTTTGATTCTCAGTCTGTAAGCGGAAGCACTAAAAATACTGTGCAGTGAGAAAATGAAGCTCTTTTTTCTCAAACACACACTCACACATTCAGATCTGTACGTATACTACACACTGTTGCCTTCAGCGCTCCTCCTCTGACCTTCAGCGTGACCCTTCTGCTTCCTGTAGTATTTTTGGGAAGCTGAAGGAGAGCGTGAGAAGAGATTGTGCCGTCTGATCTGACCACCACCGGTATTTTCAGTTCTTGTTACCATGGATCATGGATTGTAAAAAATTACCATCATTTTAACAGTAAAAGACTGTAAAAATTCTATGGTGAAACAATCAATTTGCTTACTCTATGGTGTATAACCCTAAATTGACTGTTTAAATAAATGTTTCTGTTGGTTATTTTATATAGACTACAGCAGGGGTGCACCAAACTTTTTCTTATGAAGTGCCAAAACCCAATCTTGATTAAGAGCTGTGGGCCAATAATAAATATACCAAACTGTTTTACATTAAAGTTTCCCTGAGTAATTTCCTAATTGATTTCCTAATTTTTAAAACTACTGTAGCTTCAAAGCATTGCTTTAAATTATATTAACTATGCAGTATATTTAGAAATGCTTCTGATGAACTTAATACAGTAAAAAACATAAACAATCCTATTAATAACATAATATAATTCAATGCTAAATACACTAAGCTGCACCTGCATTTGCCTTGATTTGCTTGCCAATGTCTTGTGCGTTGCCTTCTATCCTTCGAACGACAGTATTTACATTTTTAGCAAAAAGCAAACAAACAAATGGTTAAATTTGAAATGATGATCTCTGTCAAAGATTTTTGCCCCAATCACCTCCCCATCATCCTCCTTCTCTTTTCACATGGGATGGTGGGTTGGCTAAATCAAAGGTTAGCATGGGCCAACTTTGGCCCTCGGACCCTAGTTTGGGCATCTCTGGACTACAGTATGGTTAAAATAAATGAATGTTCATTGCATTACTTTGGTGTCCTGTGTAAGCATGATGGTGTTTAGTGGTTGTGTGAATGACATGTTGTAAGGCATATTCTATATTTTGCATTTGGAAAAGCTGTTTATGATGAGCGTTGATTCCTTATGTAACTTTGCTGTCTCCAGCTGTTTTTGGTGGTTGTTAGTATTGTGCAAGATTGTAGATCAGATGTTAGTACCTGAGTAGGTTGCTTCATTAGGATTATCAGTTAATTAACTGCTTATTGTAAAATTTAGCTTTTTTTTCCTTAGCAAGTTTCTAATTATTTATTTCAAATTATTAGTATTATTATTATTATTATTATTATTATTATTGTTATTATTATTATTTTGATGCAAAAGTGCTTTAGATGGTCTAGGGTTGCCATTACTTGATTTAAAAATGCAATAAAAATTAACATAAAGTAACTGTTTTCTATTTGAATCTGTTTATACTACTACTACTACTACTAATAATAATAATACCAGTAATAATAATATTAATAATAATAATAATAATAATAATAATTTGAAATAAATAATTAGAAACTTGCTTCATCGAGCATGGACCTTCAGTATGCACTGGGGCGGTTTGCTGCCGAGTGTGACGCGGCTGGGATGAGAATCAGCACCTCCAAGTCCAAGGCCATGGTGCTCCACCGGAAAAAGGTGGTTTGCCATCTCCAGGTTGGAGAAAAGTTCTTACCCCAGTTGGAGTAGTTCAAGTATCTTGGGTTTTTTTTTTACGAGTGAGGAAAGAATGGAATGTGAGATTGATAGGTGAATCGGTGCAGTGGCAGCAGTAATGCGATGTACCGGTCTGTTGTGGTAAAGAAGGAGCTGAGCTGAAAGGCAAAGCTCTTGATTTACAGGTCAATCTACGTTCCTACTCTCACCTATGGTCATGAGCTTTGGGTCATGACCGAAAGGACAGAATCTCCAATACAAGCGGCCAAAATTAGTTTCCTTTGCAGGGGGGAAGGGCAGGCTCTCATAGATAGGGTGAGGAGCTCTGTCACTCGGGAGGAGCTAGGGCTAGAGTCGCTGCTCCTCCACATCAAGAGAAGACAGCTGAGGTGGCTCAGGCATCTGTTTCGGATGCCTCCTGGACACCTACCTATAGGGAGGTGTTTCAGGCATGTCCCACTGGGAGGAAGCCTCTGGGAAGACCCAGGACATGCTGGAGGGACAATGTCTCTTGGCTGGCCTGGGAACGCCTCGGGATCCCAGTCTTGGAAAAGCAGAAGAAAATGAATGAATAATAATAACAATAACAATAATAATACATATTTATTATTGTGGAAACTGAATCTTCAGCATAATAAACATGATTCTTCATACAGCAAATCAACTAAATCATCAAATCATTGTGATACTGATTTGGTTCTCAAGAAACATTGTTTTTGTTGTTATCAGTTTTGAACTGGTTATTTTGCTTAATGTATTGTCAGGATTCGTTGATGACTAGAAAGGTCAAAAGATCAGCATTTATTTGCAATGTAATTTCTTAGATGTCTGTCACTTGATCAATTTAATATCACCTTGCTTAATAAATGTTGCCTATTTAATGTAGCTACCCCAAACTTTCAATCTCTATAGTGTAAATAATGCATCTGTTCATGAGCATTTTAGCAAAAAATCTGAACCATTTCAGAAACTCGTAGACTCTACAAAACCTGATGATCCCTGTTATCCAGCATGATTTGGCAGTCATCCAAAATGTGCATTATGTGTGCTGTAATGGAAGCAAACTTCTGACCTTTTGTACAAATGATTACTCTCACAAAATATTATAGACTATATGTGAAAATCTGTTTTTTTTAATCCTAAAGTTTCTGAAGAGATTAATGTAGTCTCAGTTTCTAATGCAAGTATTGAGGCATCTATGTTCTTTTGTGAAAGGATGATGGCACACTGAGACATTTACATAGTTTTTTTGTAAAGTCAAAGACAAATCCCTGTATTCAGTTACATTTGTGATCAACTCAACGTTTTGAATCATTTCCCTGAGGACTGACTGAATAGGGTATATGCAGAAGAACTTTTTATTTTCTGGTGAACTGTATGTTACAAAATCCGCGTTTAAGATCTGTTTTCTTTCAGAATCAGTGATCTTCACTGCCTGATTGATATGCGGTATAAAGTGGGTCTCAGATTGTACAAGAAGCACTGCAGTAAATTCTAATGTTCCGCACCATGTTTTTAAAATATGCAAACTATTTTACCACAGTATTTTCAATGGAGTTTCTGCGCTGGCCTGCTGCTCTTGATGGTGCTGGCATTTACATCTCGTTTTTACGCTTCAACAACTAAATTAATGCTTAAGTCTATTTAACGGAATATATTTTTATTACATTACAACATCGATGCTGTAAATGGAACCGTATAAAAATTGAACATACTCACATTAACCGTTCACCGGAAGCTTATCGGTAGGGGAAAAAGCACTTGCTGTGCATATAGCCCATTGTATGTATCTCTGGAGCTTTACTTTGTACAAAATAATGCAGAGCACATCCCTCATTTGCCTTTTATGACACATTAATGCATGTTTGCAAATGCTTGTGTTTAAAGAGCTTTTTAACTTTTTGTATTGATTTGTTGTGTAACTTGCACAGTTTGCATTAAAAACAACAACAATACACTCACTAGCAATTTATTAAATGCATGTTTAGCTGCTTGATGTCAAATCGGCCAATCACATGGCTGCATGTCAATGCATTTAAGCATGGGGAAGTGTGTGACGAATGAAACAGGGCCATGGGATGGAATTTAAGGGATAGTTCACAAAAAGTAGTTTTAATTTCTTCCTCATTTACTCACACTTAAGTGGTTTTAAAATAATATTTTGATTAAAAAAAAATATTCTCTTGAACACAAAGCAAGTTATTGTAAATGTTGAGGGAAAAAAAATTGCCATTGACTCTCATAGTTAAAAAAAATGCTATGGAAGTCAATGGTTGTTTTTCCCATCATTCAGAATAACTCAAACAGGTTTGGAACAAGTGGAGGATAAGTAAATGATGGCAGAATTAAATTTTTTGAACTCTGGAAGGAAAATGGAGGAGTGATCACAGTGAAAGACGAGAGTGGGCTTTCATCTGTTTGATGTGTTCACGCACAGCTTTTTGGTCCAGATGTGATCTAACACGACATGACAACACAGTTGGACTTCGTTGGTGCTAGTTGTTTGGTGTCGGCTTGGTGTGTCCTTGCCCTTAGAGTTTTTTTTACAGCTGCGCACATTCTCCAGCTTCACAGATTACAACATTTGCGTGGCAAGTGGTGTATGCACATTTCTGCCCCTGTTTTTTATGTGAACGCCACATTTATAAAAGCAGTTAGGTATAAACGAAGATTGGTGCCAACTACAAATGGGTGAGACTTGAGCTCCAAGTGTGCTGTACAAACCTCCTTGTACCTTTTGATTGATTTTATTTACAGTATGTCTTATGTATTGTGTTTTATTAACATACACTACATCTACCTACCTTAAACCTGCTTCTTACAGTAACCTGTTGTGTTTAATTAACATCTACACCTGCTCCAACCCTAAACCTACACCTTACAATAATGAAAAACTGTATTTGTGGTTGTATGGAGTCACAAAATTGGTGCTATATATTGCTGC
>CAIGQZ010001108.1:2761694-2776174 GCA_903798205.1 Danio tinwini
TACTGTGAGGTACAAATTTGTACTTTTTAGGTATTAATATATACATTTAAGGACCTGCTAGGAACAAAAACATACCTTTTGAAAAAGTACCACCCCAGTGACAGATTTTGTACATTTATTTCTGAGAGTGTGTCAACAAACAGACTCTGCACAGTGCCATTGCCTGCTTGAAGGTGAATTTTCCTCTGCATGCTCTCAGTGGCTTCAAGTGTGTTGTTTGCTTTTCTCGCTGGTTTCCTCTGTCTCATGAATTGACCCCCTGTAGCCAGTGAGCACACAGTTTGATTTAATTAATTATACCTCCGCTCACAGACAGTGTAGTCATCACTGGTTATGTTACACTTTGGTATCTTTGTGACCAGTGACATCGTCTTCATTACCAGGAGCAGCAGATGAGTCACAGCTCAGACCCACCCAGACATGCATATGCATGTCCCCATTAGAATCTCATTAATCCTGCTCAAGACTGTGTTACTCAATGTTGCGAGCAACTCGCCTCCTGTGCTGTTGCCTGGGCTGAATGCTGAGATCTGTGTGATTTCTTGCACTGTTTTATTTATTTTTCAACTCTGACTTGATCGTCCACTTACTTGCATGTCTAAAAAATAATGTGGTTTCACCAGTCCAAATGTTCATTGGATATCTGGCAACGTACACTTAATAAGTCAGCACTCAAACTGTCCATAGTAAACTCAAATTTTGTCTATGAATTTTTCACATTCTTAAAAATTATTGAAGCAAGTCAAACACTACGGCAGGTCATTGTGCTCATTGTTTTAAATGATGGTAAAATTGAAAAAAACTATATTTTGTACTATCATCATAGCAAACACAAAGCAAATTAGTTATTAGAAATGAGTATTATTTTTTAAAATGTGTTGAAAAAATATCTGTTAACTATTTTCACTCCTGTATCTTTTTGTGACAAGAAACCTTACAGACTACCCTTTTCTTTCCAGCCAATCATCATTTTCTGTCTGTATTGACATGTTGTCATTAAGAAGGTGGAACAAAAAATAAATAGATAACATGGATTGTAAATAGATAACATGGACACGTTTTTACACAGCAAATGTCCTTCAGAAAACATAAGGTATAATGATTATATTTTTTTGTGTCTTGATTTATATAGTTTAAAACATCAGGAACAAAGATCATGCTAGAATCAGACTGATAGTGTAGTCCGAAGCAAATATTATAGTTTAAGTTCAGGATTGTTTATTCCTACATTTTAAACAGTAAAAAAAATCATTTAAAACTATGGTGACTTATTTCTGGATCTCAATGTAATTCTTCTTCTTAAAGGGCTCTATCATACATTCACCGCAATAAGATGCAAGACGTGTATCGCGCAATTTGTTGCTATTTTCAGACCAGTGCAACTGTAATTTTTTGCGTTTTGTGCCACGTTGTTTAAATAGCAAATCAGTTTGCGCCACTTTGTGGACTCATAGGTGCACCGGTCTAAAAAGGAGGTGTGTTAAGGCTCATTGTTGGCATGTATTAAAGTAAAGTATACCGTCCTTAAAGTAGCAAAAGTGTATTCAGACACGCCTCTAATGCTTTTGCTCCATGCACTTTAGACTTTGCGCCTTGATCTTTGAAATAAAGCCCAAAAGTCTATACATTTTAATGAAATGTTATTTCAATTTAAATTGTAACTGGTTTTCCACAAATCATGTTTATTTTATTTTCTCGATGTCTTCATTAAAAAAAATAATAAATTATATGTTAATAAACTAGATGATATCACAAACTTTTTTAAAGTGAATGTAAATAAACTACAATTAAAGAGAATCATATTAACACTATTACAGTTAGATACTGTAGCACCTTCATGGCATGATTCTTAATGAAGCTATTTATCTGCTAGTGTTATCAGTCACACAAACAAACAAATCTGGCACTGTTTAGAATAATTTTTCTTCAAATTCAAAAACAAACATGTTATCTCTTCAGATTTAATTACAAAGAGCGAGTGATTGAGCAGAAAGAATCTATTCCGTGAACTCTTCAGAGAGCATCACTGCATCGAGTACAATACTGAACCACAGCCAGAAACTCAAGGCTACATGGGAGGTCTGCTGCATACTGAAAGACAGAGAGAAACACACACTCCCACCAAATCCAGTTTTTCTGTCTCGCTTCTACACTGCAGGAAGTGTTTACAGACATTCAGGCTCTTTCTCCAGACTTAAATTCATGCAATGTGCAGGAAAGGACCAGCTTGTTAGTTTGTTTGGTTGGCAGCAGGAGGTCATTTATTTGCAAGGAGAATGAGCTAGTGTTGTACACTCGGTCTTTATTTTTATGTTTTACACCCCTAAGACTGGACATGCAAACTGCTCAGTGTGGAGGTGATTTGCAGCTTTGATAGTTTTATACAGTAAATTTTTTTTAGAAAAAACAGCACAACATTTCTATAGTAATAAAAAATACAATTTTAAATATGGGAAACATAATTTTTTTTGCCATATAATATTATATAAATGAAATTGTAAAAAAATATCGCTGCCTTATTTTTTTTAGTTGAATCAACTTAATTTTTAACCAGTTTGATTAATGTAAGATCACTTGATAAGTTAAGTCGAACCCTAATTAACTTATTCAAACAAGTTAAAGCAACATAAATGTTTGTTGTCTTGACTTTTTGTCATTACATATTTTACAATGTATTTATTCAGTAGTTATATATATATTTTCTAAATATTTTTCTATGGCTGTCTGAATCTAATTTATGCAACACAGGCTGGCTGAAATATATTCTCAGCCTACATTTCTATAAAACCACCAAAATCTAGTTTAACATACCTTTTGACAGCAGTTTTGAGGTAAAAAATACTACTAATCGATGAAAATTTTTTTTATTTTGTGCAGTTCTTTGCACAGTACTTATTAAATACCACAAAACAACTTATCGGTGTCTTTGATTTCAAATCAAATACGTTTGCGTCACCTATTTATCTACAGTGGGGGAAATAAGTATTGAACACATCACCATTTTTCTCAGCAAACATTAACTTTTATTCACCAGATGTTGATAACAAAAAAAATGCCTTTCATATAAAGTATTAAATACATTTCAATAATTCAGTACTTTCTCCTTGTGTCATTTCACTGTTATTAAAGATAACATTTTTTTCAGATTTTTTGTTTTGTTTTGTTCTGCTTTATTTTTATATTTGTATTATTTGGGTTTTTACCAAAAAACTGTTTCAATTCCAATCCAACAGCTCCTTTAGAAATATTATTCCCAGGTGACGTGTTCAATACTTTTTCCCCCCACTGTACATTTGGACAACTTGTGTGATGAGTTTCCTCAGTAGCTCACTTTACTCACTGTACAAGGTTTTAATTGTTGTATTTATCACAAAAAAGAATAAAGTAATGCAAAATCAAGGTAAAAGGTCGCACAACACTTTACATTTTCCTTTGAAAACAAAAATTGGTTGAGTTTAGGTCAGTGGTTCACTATAGGTGATCTGTACTACAAGCCTCTAGTGGATGTATTTGTCTGAAACGTGCAACAAAACGTACCTGGAGCAACATGCAAAAAATGCAGGGTACCACACAGTTCTTTCATGTTGTCCCAACACAAATCAAGTATTCAGTCATTTGTTTTCCTTGGCTTAGTCCCTTTATTTATCTGGGGTAGTCACAGCGGAATGAACTGCAAACTTATTCAGCATGCAATCACATTAAATTTTTTTAGTTGAAGTTACTCAGGCCCTGTTTACACTAATACATTTTAGTTTTAAAACACATTAGTTTATACGGTTACACCATCTGTCCACACTACCCTGGAGTTTTCGAGCCCTAAAAATAGAGCATTTTGAAAAGCTGAAGAGGTCGTTTTGGTTTGAAAACGCTGCTGCTCTGTGTTAGTGTGGATGGGGGAAAACTGAGACATCTGAAAACGCAGGCGTGGCTGCCGATATTTGCTCTACCTGATTGGGGCTTTATCTCAATGTTCAAAGGTTCAGTCTTGGATCCTTTCCTTGTAAGTTCAAACTTCACAAGTTTGATATGGAAAACAAACTCCTTAGGACATGTCAGGTAAATCTTCAAATGGACTTTATAACATCATTTACATCACCCTGGCTACGTTGTTTCACTATCTTAACAATAAAATGAAAACATGATATAAGGAAATTCCTATTTTCATTTTGATATTAACAACTTAACAGACACCAAAAATGTTAAGATGTCATGTAGCTGCATATTTATATGAGTGTCATCTTCACTGTAAATGGAGCCTATAACATAACTGCCTCCTTTCATATTCATTGAAAAATAGGAAACATACCCTGTCTCTTTTGCTTAATATCAGTTGAATATCAGTTATAATAATCAATAATGGCTATTATAAATGTATAATGTACAATAAATTTATACAATATAGGAAATAAAGGCAAGCAATCAGTCAAATGTGCAGAATCAGTGTATACGTGCTTACATAAATTATTATTTTAACTTATCTTTGCGCTCAAAACACATTACCAAGACCAAAGAGTCGTTAGACAGAGACCAGATGAATTAAACATCACATTTAAGAAATATAGTGAGATGAGATCCAGCTGTATATCCTTGATGAACTGTTTGACATGTGCTGCTCTCACCTGGGAAGGTGACTGCTTAAAGCTTAGGCGTGCGCATATGCTGCAGCGCATGCCAGAGTGTGTGTGTGGTCACGTGATGTGCATTTTCAACATAGCGTGATCTTTTCAGAAACGATAGGTAAAACGCCAGAGTGGACATGGATCATTTTCGCCATTTTAAAACTAAAACGTATTAGTGTAATTAGTGTATCTAGTCTCAGCACTGCATCTGTAGCTCTCAGTCTGTGGCTAACAGGCCACTGGTGGTCCATAAAGGAATCCAAGTGGTCTTTGAAATGCTGTTCACGCCTCTCCATGTGAGCCCAGACACTTGGATGCTCGCAGGAGTTGTGGTGAGAGAGAAGCCGAGCAACTCGACCTTCCTCATGAAGATTTTAGTTGAGTTAGACATGTCTAATTTTGTTTGGTTTACCCAATTCCAGTTATGTTTCCACTTGACAATGTATTTGAGTAGAATTTACAGTTGGGTTTAATGAATGCTTATTTCCAATGTGTGCAACCACTGTCCACAAGTCAATTAAGTTGAGTTAAAGAATTGTTTTATTTTTTTATTTTTGAGGGAAGAGGATTCAGGCTGATTTTACCTGAAGCGACACGCTGAGAGATGAAGCTCATGGAGCTCACAGATCACTGCTTCAAGGTTTTGATTAGTCACATTGCCTCAGGTATGAGTCATACTAAATGATTTGCAGGATTGCAAGAAATGTGAAAAATGTGAGCAATTCTCTGGGAGCTTTTTTAGTAAGTATAGGTTTTTACTGTATTTCAAGCATGCACGTCATTTACCTGAATTGATTGTTTACTGTGTTAAAATGAAGCCTGTAGAAAACAGACACTTTGACAGCTTTTCTATAATGTTTTCTGTAAAATGTCAGTCAGAAGCAAAAAACATTTTTATATCCTGTTTGAAATGATTATACCCTTTGGGTTAAGATGAGCTGTGGAAGTAAATACACAACACAATGCTTTTAACTCAACCAATTGTTTTTTAAAATAGCATATACTTTTTAACCATTAACTACTGTAGCTGTATGTTCAGTGATTAGAAGTCTAGCATCACAAAACAATACATCTATGGTTTACAATTGCAATATGAACTCTATAATGAACGTTTTAACATAAATGGCATGCTAAAGCAAATCTGAAAAGTGTCTATTTTGAAGCACTTTTCACATACAGTTGATCAAGGACAGTTGATCTAAGTGCAGTTTTTGACAATTTTAAACTATTTTGGTCATGAGTATATTTGTGGCATGGTCACACTTTACAATATGGTTTCATTAGTTAATGCATTTACTAACATGAACTAACAATAAACAACACTTGTACAATATTTATTAGCACTGTAAAACCCAATAAGTTAAGGTAACTTAAACCGTTTGAGGAAACCGATTGCAACAAACTGTTTAAGTTCAAAAAATAATCCCAATGAGTACTGTGAACTTAATCCATTTGAGCAAACAAAGCAATTTGAGCACAGTAAAACCCAATAAATGAAGAGAACTCAAACCAACTGAGGACTGTAAAACCCAATAAGTTAATGCAATTCAAACCGTTTGAGGAAACCGAATGCAACACACCATTTGAGTTAAAAAACTAATCTATATGAGTACTGTGAACTTAATCCATTTGAGTAAACGAAGCAATTTGAATACAGTAAAACCCAATAAATGAAGAGAACTCAAACCAACTGAGGACTGTAAAACCCAATAAGTTAATGCAACTCAAACTGTTTGAGGAAACCAAATGCAACAAACCATTTGAGTAAAAAAAAAACTAATCTATATGAGGTATTTAATTAACTCATTGCCTTCAACACCGAGTTTAAAACTCTTTTCAAATGAGTAGAATTAACTTTCAGTCAATTTTGAGTTAACTACACTCATTTCATTTGATAAAGTTGACTGTTGCGTTTTACAGTGTAGTTCAACATTTGCCATGAGTTGACATGAATGAACAACCGTATTTTCATTAAACGTTAACTAATATGAACAACTACTTTAATAAATGAATTATTCATTGTTTGTTCATGTTAGTAAATGCATTAACTAACATTAAAATCTACAGCTTTATTGTAAAGTGTTACTGTGGCATTAGCCAAAAATACATAGTTTGAGTCAAAATAATCATGGGTCAATAATATAGCATGTTTTATATATAGTGAAAACAATTCTCTTTAAATCCTTTACACTGCTGCTATATCTTTCTAAGGGCTCATATTTTTAGCCTGAATAACATTCCAGTACTTGTCCTTCAGCCTTTAATAATGTACATGTAAATGTTATGTCACGTCACTAAACCTCTGTGTGCGACATGGATCTTTTCAGGCACCTCTTTCTCTCTTTTCCTCTCTCTCATTTGTTCCCAATCTTTTGTTCACAACATCTGAGACCACTGGAAAAGAGGTTTTGTTTTATCTGAGTCATCTGATGTTTTTGGACGAAGCGAATGTTTGCCTGGCTGTGCGACAAATTGTGAGGACACAGTTGTTGACAAGAAAGGATACCATGCACAGGTTCCCATTGTTCTGTGGCAATGCCTTGATCACTTATCTTCACACTCCACGATGTAATGAGTATCTGACATCAACACTTCATTTGTGATGCATGTAAACACAGCATTTTTGTGAGGGTTCCACTGCAGCTGAAATACTAACAGATCAATGTATAGTTAACCAAGGTGCACTGAAAAATTACCTGTGTTGTATTTTCTAACTACATTGGGTGCATGGAAACTTTATATACACTGTCAGAAAACCATACAGCGGAATGAACCACAGCGGAATGAACTACCAACTATTCCATCATGTTTTACACAGCGGATGTCCTTTCAACCGCAACCCAGTACTGGGAAACGCCCATTCACTCTCATATTCTCACACACACACACACTCATACATTCATTCATTCATTTATTTATTCATTCATTCATTCATTCATTTTCCTTTGGCTTAGTCCCTTTTTTATCAGGGGTTGCAGCAGCAGAATGAACTGCCAACTATTCTGGTATATGTTTTACTGGGAAACACCCATACACTCTCACATTAACACACACACACACACACTCATACATTCATTCATTTTTCTTCGTCTTAGTCCCTTTATTTATCAGGAATTGCCACAGCAGAATGAACTTCCAACTATTCTGGTATATGTTTTACGCAGCGGATGCCCTTCCAGCCGCAACTTATTACTGGGAGTCACTCTCACATTCACACTCACAGCCATACATTCATTAATTTTCCTTTGGCTTAGTCCCTTCATTTATAAGGGGTTGCCACAGCAGAATGAACTGCCAACTAATCTGGTATATGTTTTACTAGGAAACACCCGTACACTCTCACATTTACACACTCATACATTCATTCAATTTTTTTTCTTCGGCTTAGTCCCTTTATTTATCAGCCGTTGCCACAGCGGAATGAACTGTTAATTATTCCAGCATATGTTTTACGCAGAGGATGCCCTTTCAGCTGCAGCCCAGTACTGGGAAACACTTATACACTCTCGCATTTACACACAGAGTCATACATTCATTCATTCATTCATTCACTTTCCTTCAGCTTAATCCCTTTATTTATCAGGGGTTGCCACAGCGGAATGAACTGCCAACTATTCCGGCATATGTTTTATGCAGCGGATGTCCTTTCAGCCGTAACCCAGCACTGGGAAACACTCACACACTCTCGTATTCACACACATGCACTATGGCCAATTTAGTTTATTCAGTTCACCTATAGCGCATGTCTTTGGACTGTGGGGGAAACTGGAGCACCTGGAGGAAACGCACACCAACATGGGGAGAACATGAAAACTCCACACAGAAACGTCAACTGACCCAGCCGGACCAGTGACCTTCTTGCTATGAGGTGACAGTACTAACCACTGTGCCGTGCTGCATCATTCATACAGTCATTTTAAATGCAAAGATTACTTTTTTTGTTATGACAACTTGACATAAACAAATACATCACAACCCGTTTTGTCTTTGTGGTGAACACTTGACATTACCGAGACAACAAAACTTGTCGTAAATATGTCATAAACATGATTGTCTTGAAACCATTATAAATGTGTCATGAGTTTCATAACAGCATCATTAAAGGTCCTATGAAATTAAAATGAAGTTTTTAGATTTTAGTATTAGTATTGTTAGTATTAGTATAAGTTGTCATAACAAAGACATCTCAAAAAATGTCTGATTTGCATTTAAAATGACAAAACTGAGCTAATGACACTTAATAAAAGTTGTCATAAGCATGCAGAAAATCTTATTCATATTCATGACTTGTCATATCACGATTATTAGCCAGCAGCCAGCTCTCTGCAACTCTCACATGGTCGCCCACTGAAGCTAAGCAGGGCTGCTCTCCGTCAGTACTATACCTGGATGGGGGACCACATGGGAAAGCCAGGTTGCTGCCGGAAGTGGTGTTAGTGAGACCAGCAGGAGGTGCTCAACCTGCGGGCAATGTGGGTCCTAACGCCCTAGTATATTGATGGGGACTCTATACTGCTCATTGAGCGCTGCCTTTTGGATGAGACGTCCTAACTCTCTGTGGTTGTCCCAGGATCCCAGGATGTCCTTCAAAAAAAGAGTAGGGGTTTAACCCCGGCATCCTCGCCAAATTTGCCCACTGTTCTCTGTCAATCATGGCCTCCAAACCATCCCCATATCATAATCAACTGGTGTGTGGTGTGTGGACTGGCGCAATATGAATGCCGTTGCGTCACTCGGGTGGATGCTGCACACTGGTGGGGGATGAGAAGATTCCACCCAAAAATGTGTTAAGCACTTTGAGTGTCCAGAAAAAGTGCTATATAAATGTAAGAGATTATTATAAAGCTTTCATGATAGTCTTGTGAACATCCCATCAAGTGTTACAAGCTTTAGATTACATTTGATTAGATATCTATATAGAAACACTAATAAAGCATGTGTTGTTTTCTTTTTATTTTATATGAGAATTTTTGTGATTGCCAACAGTAAGTTGAATATTATTTCATAAGCAAGAGTGCTAGATGTACCCAGACACTGCAAGGCTTTTATCTTAGCATGGATAGATAGGCAGTTGAGGAAATATAGCTGAGCTGTGACTTGTGAGAGGACTTGAAATCTGAATATCAGCTGGACTGCTTCATTCCAGAAGAACTGCAGAGGTTTGATTGTGTGCGCTGGGAGTCCAGCCAGAAGTGAGCTGCAGTACCAGAATCTTAGCAGCTTCCGAGCAAGAAAAAGAGTCTTTTGTTTTGTAGGAGGAATGTGAATGTCTTAACCAGAGTGGTGCAAATAGTGACAAAAATTCTTTGCTTGCAGTGTTGAAACAATGAATTTCATTAAATAATTGTTAATTGAATTTCAATTAAAGAAGTCGGGTGCTTTGTAAGTGCAGTTAATTTGGAAAAAGTGTGAAAGCCATTTGGAAAATGGTAGACAACAAACAGGCAGACCGAAAAAAAAGATAGTCTTGGTCCACTTCCAAATTAATTATAATCTTTTTCAGCTAAAATAGGAACACAAACCCCCCAAAAAACGGAATTGCTGGTGCTGTTTTGACTCATTTTATTAGCTTTTTGTGAGTGTTCATGTGACAATATTATCATATTGTATTTTAAACTAACTTCAAAAAGCACAAGTTGAGATTCAGCAGCCAACAGTGTTTAAAAATGTTTATATTTGAAAAATTCAACAAAACGTATGAGACGGAGTTAAAAATAAACATAATCATGCTGCTCAAACAGTTTATAGAACATTTTTTTATTATTTATTGTCTGTTACCTTTATTTATTTTTTTGTTATGTAGGCTTTTAGTTAAAAAAAAGTACTTTATAGACCATTCGTTACAGAAATAAGTGAATTACACATTGTAACTTGGACCTGTTTAGTTGACTTAACTTAATTTTAAGGTAATGGGTTTGTTAAATTTTTTAAGTCAACACATTTTCAAAGTCATTTTAGAGTGTATTTAGAACCAAAGATTAAGCACTCAAAAATGATTAAGTGCAATTTAGTGGTCCTTTATCTTATTTCATCCCTAAATAAACATGTTTCACAGTTGCCCTGCGTCTCACTAGCAAAAAAAGTTTCTTCTCAAAAACATAGAGTGAGAACATATTTTAACATCAAAAGTAATTAGATTGAGTATCTTTACAAAAAACAAAAACAATTAATATTTTATCATTTAGAGTAGACTGTCATGCAATTGATATGCCGCCATATGCCTCTTTGCATAAAATAAAATGTATAATTTAATACATGAAATAAAACATTGTCAAACCTTTATTTCACCAACAGTCCAGCAGTGTTGACAGTACATATATTAGTGGATATGTGTACATTTTTACATTTTTACACTCACCAGCCACTTTATTAGGCACACCTATCCAACTGATCGTTAATGCAAATTTCTGATTTCAGCCAATAACATGGCAACAACTCAATGCATTTAGACATGTAGACATGGTCAAGACAATCTGCTGCGGTTCAAACCGAGCATCAGAATGCGAAAGAAAGGTGATTTAAGTGACTTTGAACATTTGAACCATGTTTGTTGGTGCCACACGGGCTGGTCTGAGTATTTCAGAAACTGCTGATCTACTGGGATTTTCACACACAACCATCTCTAGGGTTTACAGAGAATGGTCCGAAAAAGAGAAAATATCTAGTGAGTGGCAATTCTGTGAGTGCAAGAGGAGAATGGTCAGATTGGTTCGAGCTGATAGAAAGGCAACAATAACACAAATAACCACTCGTTACAACCGAGGTGTGCAAAGGAGCCTCTCTGAATGCACAACATGTTTAAACTTGAAGCAAATGGGCTACAGCAGCAGAATACCACACCGGGTGCCACTCCTGTCAGCTAAGAATAGGAAACTGAGGCAACAATTCACACAGGCACACCAAAATTGTACAATAGAAGATTGGAAAAACGTTGCCTGATCTGATGAGTCTCGATTTCTGCTTCAACATTCAGATGGTAGGGTCAGAATTTGGCGTCAACAAAATGAAAGCATGGATCCATCCTGCCTTGTATCAACGGTTCAGGCTGGTGGTGTTGGTGTAATAGTGTGGGGAATATTTTCTTGCCACACTTTGGGCCCATTAGTATCAACGCCACAGCCTACCTGAGTATTGTTGCTGACCATGTCCATCCCTTTATGCCCACAGTGTACCTATCTTCTGATGGCTACTTCCAACAGAATAATGTGCCATGTCACGAAGCACGAATTATCTCAGACTGGTTTCTTGAACATGACAAGGAGTTCACTGTACTCAAAGGGCCTCCACAGTTACCAGATCTCAATCCAATAGAGCTCCTTTGTGATGTGAGATTCACATTATGGATGTGCAGCCGACTAATCTGCAGCAACTGCGTGATGCTATCATGTCAATCTGGACCAAAATCCCTGAGGAGTATTTCCAGTACCTTGTTGAATTTATGCCACGAAGGATTAGGGCAGTTATGAATGCAAAAGGGGGTCCAACATGATACTAGTAAGGTGTACCTAATAAAGCGGCCGGTGAGTGTATTGTGCCTTTAATTCAAACTGAAAAGATTGGCAGCGAGTAAAAAACAAAAAATCTAAGGACATAAATGATGGAAAAGTCAATAATAAATGACAATCATTTGCAAAAGCATGAAGGACATAGCGATAAAAAGGTGGAAACTACTAATTTTGTGTAAAGCGAGACTAACAGTGGGGCAAGTACTGATCCCTGTGGTGCTCCAGTGGATGTTCGCAGATAACGTAAATAATTTCAATGATAAATAGCAAGTTCTATCATATTCGATTCTGCAAGAAAGATGTGAGCCATATAATTGCATAAGCTGTAGTGTCATCATCTCACTGTGCGGTTTACAGTGTCAGGTGCTGCCAAAAGATCAGCAAAGTCAGGATAGATGATGGGATGCTTGTTCTGGCAATGTTCAGTTTCTCTTTCCCTCATATTATGACAGGACCAGACAGGAGAACGAGCTGTTTTATAAGCAACATTCTAACTCTGCGGGGGAGATTTTCTCTCGATGTAATTGTCATCCTCCCTTTTGTGTACTTCATTCGATAAGCTGTGCGTTTTAGACTTGCGAAAAAACAATCAATCAGCAGCAGTTATGGTAGTCCAGTATTTCATATCTCATTAAAGTGTTGATGTGTTTTGATGAGGATGTTATTCCCTCAGAGCAGGAGATCTGAAGCAATTGACGGGATATCGCTGGCTCAGCAAGCATCCCGACTCCTGAAGCATTGCTGGCGCTTAAACAAACAGCAAAAAACAACAGGGAACAAATTCAGCCTCAAGCTAAGGGATTCCAGTTGTTTTGCACAAAGTAATGGAGTGATGTTATTTTTATACTGAAACATGAAGGATGGGTAAGAATAGTTGGACAGTTAGTCATCAAATAATCAGTAAGTGAAGTCGATGGGCTTCATTTTTCCGTCTCATTTTTGATTTTTGGGTCGCAGTGCTTTAAAAGGATGAATTTATACAGCCAAAGTTTTCTGAGAAGATTTTAGCCTGCTGATCTTCTCTCCGAGAAGCTGTCTCTAAATTCCAACCCTTTTAAGCACCACCACTGCAGCCATCAAATAATCCCCTTTGTAGCAAATTCGCCGTCCTCAACTACACATTTCTTTTGCATTTCAAACTGCCTGCTGTGAACAGTGTGAAGCCTTTGATACTTTTGTGCAAACAAAAGTTTTTGGTGTTATACCCTTGTGAAGAAGTTCACTTTAGCAAACTTGTGGGTGCATTGTCATTGTGATGTGCACTTACAAAATAGTCACATTGCAGTGTGTGGGATGTCAAAGTAATATTATAGAGAGTATTATAGTTGACCAGGCACTACAGTTCGGGATGCATGGGATTTGTGGATTAATTGCAAACCTTTTTTTTAAACCAAAATAAAATAAACGAACATTAGTGTCCCTAGACTGCAAAACCAATATTAAATATTTTGTGTACATTACCTAATGTAAATATATCAAAATTCATTAGTCTTGGTTAGTATTTATTTTAATTAGTAGTTTGCATTGCTACATTGTAAAACCCAACAGTCAACTTCAAATTTGAAAAGAGTTTTAAACTCAGCGTTGAAGGTTAATGAAATACCTCATTACTTCAACTTAAATGGAGTAAGTTCACAGTACTCATATAAATTAGTTTTTTTAACTCAAATGGTTAATTGCAACGATTTCCTCAAATGGTTTGAGTTGCCTTAATTTTTGGGGTTTTATATACGCAGTTGGTTTGAGTTCTTTTTATTTGTCGGGTTTTACTGTACTCAAGTTTCTTTGTTTACTCAAATGGACTAAGTTTACAGTACTCATTAGGATTAGTTTTTGAACTTAAATGGTTTGTTGCAATCGGTTTTCTTAAATGGGTTGAGCTACCTCAACATTTTGGGTTTTACAGTGTATTGTTGGGTAAAGTTACTGAAGTAATATATTACAATCTTAAGCCAATCTTAAATTTTTTTAAAGTACATGCTTTCAAATTAATTACCTTTAAAGTCCTTTAAAAAATCTAAATTGTAATATAGTACTATTAAACATAACTTTAACCAATACAAATTGCTAAGCACTCCATTGAGACAAATTAAAAAGGCAGTTTTCTTTTTTTTCTTTTTTTTTATTAGAATATGCAAAAAGGTACACAAATTGGGATCATACAAAATAAAACATAAAAAACAACAATGAAAAACAAAACAACAACAACAACAATACAGTCAGGTACTGGCAGGTGCGTGCGTGCGTGTGCGTGTGCGTGTGCGTGTGCGTGTGCGTGTGCGTGTGTGTGTGTGTGTGTGTGTGTGTGCGTGTGCATGTAAAGGTAACATGGTGGACAGGTCAGAGTACATACATA
>CAIGQZ010001108.1:2808538-2823938 GCA_903798205.1 Danio tinwini
AATGAATGAAAAAAGTTTGATAGGGCAAATAAAAATCTTTTCGAACTGGGCCAAATTGTGTTGATTCAGCTTATTTTAAAAAGGTAGTTAGATAATAAAATATTTTTATGAGTGTTGTTGAGAAAGTTGCATATTTTTATTATAGTGTAAAATATATAAATAGTGTCAACTTAATCATTATATTTGCTATAACAATTTAACAATGTATATGTACAGTAAATTATCATTTACTTTCCCTTTAATTGTTCATGTAACATAATTTGAACATAATTTGAAAAAAGAAGATATTTTGAAGAAATCTGGAAACCTGTAACCTTTGATTTCCAGGGTATTTGTTTTTCCTACTATAGAAGTAAATGGGTACAGGTTTTCAGCTTTATTCAAAATATCTTCTTTAGTGTTCAACAGAATAAAGAAACCCATAAAGATTTGCAACCATATGATGGAGAGAAAATTAGTGAATTTTTGCTTTATTTATCCCTTTTTAAATTAACATTTCTTTTTGCTTTTTATTTTACAACCCAGGTTATAGAGACAGTGGGGACATTTGTTAAAAGGCTGGATTCAGACTGTCTAATAGCATAATAGCTTTTTCATGACATGATAACACATCACCACAGCACCCTAGAACCAAGGACAGATGAAATAGCAAGAACAACACGAGAAAACAATATGAAAAAGTGGAAAGATCTGAGAAAAGCTGAAACAAGAAAGTTCTGACAGATGTGACTGTGGCTGTCACAGCTGATACAGCCTTTAAATTCTGTAAAGTTTGTATCTGCTTTTTATAAAATGTAAGCAATGCAGTTTGTTAAAAGTTATAAGGCATTCAGAGTTTAGTCGAGGTGGAGAGGTGGATAGGATTGCGGGGGGTGGTGCAGTAAAGTCAGAGTCCCAAACCATTTCCATGCACACTCTTATGAGAAACATACGTTACATTTTGGTGAAGAGGCACAGAGACTGCTGCACTTCCCCCCATTTCCCCCCAAAATACACACACACTGGTTCTGCCTGTGCCAAAAACATCTTTTTTTTTTGACTCTCCCTCTTTTTAGTCACTCCTACCCTCCTTCAATCTCTCCAACCCTCCCTCTCTCTCTCTCTCTCTCTCTCTCTCTCTCTCTCTCTCTCTCTCTCTCTCTCTCTCTCTCTCTCTCTCCCTCTCTCTCTCTCTCTCTCTCTCTCTTTTGCTGGAACGTCAAGGGTGAGATTGTAAGTACTCATTTAGGCACAGATCTCCACTGGACAGGACAGGGAAAGGAGGGTGGACAGAGAGAAAAAGAAAGAAGGGAAAAAGTTTACTACAGGTAGAAGTAGAAGAAGAATGGGCATCTAGGGCATTACTTAAAAAAAGGAAAAAGAGTGCAAAGGAAATTAGGACAGGTTGTGAGGTATGGGGTGTCCAGTTCTGTGTGTTATTCTGCTGTCTTCACTACTTTGCCTATATGGGGTGCAAGCTCAGGACTTAAGAGAACGGGATGCGCTTTGCAATGAGGATGGGTGCTATGTACTCTACTTTCAGCGCAAGATCTTCCTGGATGCCTGGCGGAGCTGCAAGGAACAAGACGGGAATTTGGCTACCATCAAACATCCAAAGGATGCAGAAATGGTCAGAGAGCTCTTCTCCAATGTAGAACTGAGACAGCACCACAGAGGTAAGGCAAATATCTGGATTGGCCTTCAGAGACAACCACGGCAATGTTCTCCCACCCGGCCCCTGCGTGGCTTTTCGTGGGTCACTGGAGATCAGGACACCCAGTTCACAAACTGGCTGCAAGACGATTCACCAAGTACCTGCTCATCCCCACGATGTGTGGTGATGCCCTACAGCACTGGAGCCGCTGACCGAGGGGATAATCTAAAATGGAAAGATGGACCTTGTTCGATTTCAGTGGATGGCTACCTGTGCAAGTACAGCTTCCGAGGCATGTGTACTGCTATTGCTAGCGAGGGTGGAGGGAATATACTTTACAGTACCCCTTTTAACCTGCTGAGCACCATCCTAACACATGTCCCGTATGGATCAGTTGCAACTGTACCATGTTTTGCTAAGGATGACCAGTCAGTTCTGTGCACACAAAAGGAAGATGGAACTGTATTTTGGAACAGAGATCCACCTTTTTGCACTGAAACATCTAAGACAAGTTGGTGCGATCAGGATAATGGAGGCTGCCATCACTTCTGCATAGAAACCGGCTTGCACTACTACTGCGACTGCAATGAGGGCTTTCTCCTGGCTGAAGATGGGGTAAGCTGCTTTCCATCTGACCCTTGCAATGGAGCTCCATGTGAATTTGAGTGTTTAGCTGTGATGGATGGCTACCGCTGTGCCTGCCCTGATGGCTACATGTTGGCACCTGATGAACGGGGCTGTGTTGATGTCGACGAATGCCTACAGAGTCCTTGTGAGCATATCTGTGTAAATTCACCTGGAACTTTTGAGTGTCGCTGCCGGGATGGGTACCAACAGGATGAAGATGGTGCTTGTGAGGATGTGGATGAATGTATAAACAACCCTTGCGAACATGCTTGTGAAAACACAATGGGCTCCCATATTTGCCATTGCCATTATGGTTTTGCCCCATTGCAGGAGGATCAGAGTCACTGTCATGACATTGACGAATGTCAAATTGAAGGTACATGTGAACAGATGTGCATCAATTATGATGGAGGCTTTGAGTGCTACTGTGAAGAAGGTTATAATCTCCAATCTGACCAATATTCCTGCAGACCTCTTGGAGAGGACACAACCACTGTTTTTGACCCATCGTCTACTCCCATTTGGGGACCAGATCACTCTTCATACCCATGGCACTTTTCACATGAGTCTGATTTGAAAACACCTCAGGACTGGCAAACTGTGCTGCCCAATGTGGAGACTGTTTCAACAGACTCGTTTTTGACATCTGAAGAGGAACCTGAAACAACTACACTGACTGAAAGCTCCCCCGAGGTCACTAATATTGATGGTTACCTTCATCCAAAAGAGCCGCATCATACTGCATTTTTTCCACCAACGCTCACACCAGACTATTATGAGGATGAGAGCACCACAGTTCCCACAGAACTCCCTTCCTCCACAACTTTAGGCGGGGCTTGGAACTGGCTTTGGTTCAGCTCAACCCAAACAAAGCCTGAGATGCAGGAAACTGCAAATAACCCTCTTGACTTCCCTGGAGACTACGACCCTTATGACCCCGACCATTTTAATGGCAAGTTTGATGATGAATACACCACCTTTGGGCCAGAGCAGCAAACTTCCACCTTGTTACCAATGCCGTCACTTGGAGTAGATGAAAAGGGTATCCTTGATGAAGACAGCAGCAGTGAGAAGAGCCACGGGACCAGCTGGTTGCTGGTTGGATTGCTAGTCCCGCTTTGTATATTCATAGTGGTGATGGTGGTCCTGGGCATTATCTATTGTACTCGCTACACAGTTAAACCACAAAACAAGAACACCAGTGATTGCTATCACTGGATTGCTGGTGCTGGTGATAAAGCGGCTGCTGACATATCTGGTAGCGGAACTAAGTCCCATGTTTAAGCAGGCAGAACTGTGACTGGACGGTGTGAAAATGTAAATAAACTGTTTTGTAACTTCACAGTCGAGGGAGTTTCAAGAAGAATTTGGTGGGGGGGGGGGGGGGGGGGGGGCTATCTTTTTTCCTTTGACATTCTTCAGTCCATAATTATTTGTGGATGTTTATCTGGACAGTTTGCTAAGAGAGCAAATTGAGGCAGGGGGTAAGGAGGAATGACTCTAAAACCACTGACCCTCATTCTCTGCTGTTCTCCAAGAGGCAATAAAAAGTTGTTCTACTGTTGCTCACACACTGATCTCTTAGTTTGCAAAACAGTTGCTCAACAGTCACATGGCAAACGAGACAGCTTACTAAATTGATGGGAATGCATGGTTGGGTAATGTGGGTTATTTATTTTTCAATTGAAGGAACGTCCCATCTGAATAGCTGTGTTTGTGACGTTCAAGAGAGTTATGTCTTAGGAGATTTGTTCTGAAAGGAGCCATAATTTCAGTCCAATTTGACAATGTCAGGAATTTTGTTTTATGTTGTGATGGCAGTCTGATCCAGACCAAGAAAAAATTAATGTTGCCACCAAACTGTGCCTAACAAGTCTTGCAATAAGATTACCCAAAATCCTTTCAATGCATAGTTTTTCATGAGGTTCACATGCATGTAGACAGTCTGGTCTTTATGCCTCAGAAAGAAGTTGGTCATTTCTTTTAGAGAAGTCAAACAGTCGGTTTGTAGTATAATGTTTTAATATGGTAAAGTAATGGTAAGCGGGAAATAAACTTGTTCAAACCACAAACCAAATTTTTTACCATTTTCACTGTTTATTAAAGTCCTCTAAATGGGATAAATGTTTCTGTCTTCATTTTTTGAGGCATGCATTGTTTGTTTTTGGCTTTTACGTATCTGCATGAAACAATGTGGCTGTTTAATGTGTAGTATTTGTACCTATTTTAAGGTTACAGTAAGGAAATTAGGCGGCGCAGTGGGTAGTGTTGTCGCCTCACAGCAAGAAGGTCGCTGGTTTGAGCCTTGGCTGGGTCAGTTGGCATTTCTGTGTGGAGTTTGCATGTTCTCCTCGTGTTCGCTTGGGTTTCTCTCACAAGTCCAAAGACATGCACTATAGGTGAATTGGGTAAGCTACTGTAAATTGTCTGTAGTGTATGTGTGTAAATAAGTGTGTATGGGTGTTTCCCAGTGATGGGTTGCAGCTGGAAGGCCATCCGATACGTAAAACATATGCTGGATAAGTTGGCAGTTCATTCCGCTGTGGCGACCCCTGATTAATAAAGGGACTAAGCCAAAAAGAAAATTAATGAATAAGAAAATTATAAGGGATTCTCAATTCTGTAAAAGTAAAGATCTCATTTTTAAAATATTCTGTCATTTCTTCTCTCCTCTTTGCTCGACGTGAATACTGGAGGGATTTTAACTGACTGATGGTGGTACTCTGTACTATATACTAGCTGATTATCCAATCAGATAAATCTGGACAAACATCAGAGAGCTCCTTACTGTCAGACAGTGTTGTGGATAATTGCTCTGTTTTGCCTTCACATCATCACGGAAAAAACACTCTGGTGAAATCGCTCAAAAATCTACAGCTTCCTACATGCTTTGCTTTTATAGGTGTAGTGCGGTGTGAGATGACTTTAGATTTCACTTTTGGGTGGTCAGATAGAGGAATTTTTAAACAGGAAAACTGTATTCAACATTGATGAGAGATGAACATTTCATGAGCATCAAATCAGCATATTAAAATAATTTCTGACTCCTCATGTGACAACATGACTGAAAATTCAGCTTTGCTTTTGCCTACATTTAAATATTGATATTAGTGTGTACAGTTGTGCCTGAATTTTTGTGTACCCCTCGCAGAATCTGTTAAAATATAAATATTTTTTACAAAATAAGAGATCATACAAATTGCATTTTAGGTTTTATTTAGTGCTACCCTGAGTAAAATATTTAACATAAAAGATAATTTACAAGACAAAAACAAAGCTAAAGTTAATAAAATTACTTCCTGCAAAACCATTTTTAATACTGTGTGGTTACCTGTTGATCTACAACTTATTTTTTTTTTGCTTTGTGATGGTTGTTTATGAGTCTTTGTTCTGAACAGATAAACTCTGTGTCCTGCAGATTCTTCCGTTTTCCAGCATCTTCTGCAGATTTGAACCCTTTCCAGCAGTAACTATATGATTGTGAGATCAGCCTTTCACACTGAGGATGCTTGAGGGACTCAAATGCAACTATTAAAAAACGTTCAAATGCTCACTGACACTTCAGAAGGAAATGCAATGCATGGTGGCAAACAGTCAGGGGGAGAAATAACTAAACAAAAAGAAACATGGCATGCTTTTAGTATGATCTCCCTATTTCGGTAAAATTCCTCACATTTTAACAGATTCTGCAAGGGGTATACAAACCTTCATGTACAACTGTCTGCAGTATATATTGATAATCTTAAGGTTGTCTTTGCATTGCAAATAGTTAATAGTTAAGACAAAACATCATATTTTTGTGTCCACATCGGAAAGTGATTTTATTATATAGTAAATTCAAGTGAAGTGTCTAATGTTTTAAATAACATTTGTAAAATATAAAACAAAATTATAATATTAAAAAAAAATTATTATTAAAACTGAATAAAAAATAACATGCTATTCGTAGCATTTGTCATACTCTGTTTCATATTTTAACAAATTCTGCTAGGGGTACACAAGCATTCATGTACAACTGTCTACAGTATATATTGATAATCTTAAGGTTGTCCTTCTATTGCAAATAGTTGAGAGTTAGGACAAGACATCATATGTTGGTGTCCACAACAGAAAGTGATTTTATATACACAAGAAGCATATTAATTTAGTTTAAAAGCATATTAAATACATATTACAAATATATTAAATACAAGTGAATTGTCTAATGTTTTCTACAACATTCGTAATAATAAAAATTATATATAATTATATATGTAATGTAAGCTTACCTAACTTAAACTAGCAGTACTTATTAAAATATATAAAGTTATAAAGCATGTCATAAATACTAAATATTTACTAAATATAATGTTTAAAAAATGTTAAATTAATCAAAAGCTGTTGGTTTGAAGGGCTGTAGCAAAGTATAATATATATATATATATATATATATATATATATATATATATACTCACACAGACACAGTATATATTCTGTACATACAGTTGAAGTCAGAATGAATAACCCCCCTGAATTATAAGCCCCCCATTTTTTTTTTCCTCAATTTCTGTTTAACGAAGAGAAGATTTTTTTCAACACATTTCTAATCTTAATAGTTTTAATAACTCATTTCTAATAACTGATTTATTTTATCTTTGCCATGAGTAATATTTTACTAGATATTTTTCAAGACACTTCTATACAGCTTAAAGTGACATTTAAAGGCTTAACTAGGGTAATTAGGTTAACTAGGCAGATTAGGGTAATTAGACAAGTTATTGTAATGATGGTTTGTTCTGTAGACTATCAAAAAAAAAATTGTTTAAAGGGGCTAATAATTTTGACCTTAAAATGTTTTTAAAAAATAAAAAATAGCTTTTATTCTGGTCGAAATAAAACAAATAAGATTTTTTCAAAAAGAAAAAATATTATCAGACATACTGTAAAAATTCCCTTGCTCTGGGTGTTTCTCAGTGCTGGGTTGTGGCTGAAAGAGCATCCGCTGCATAAAACATATGCTGGATAAGTTGGTGGTTCATTCCGCTGTGAATAAATGAATTTAAATAAACACAAGGACATTATTTGGGGCTGCATTTGCTTTATATATGACTGGCAAGATGTTTTGCTTTGTTACACAGAATCTTATTTTAGGATGCATCTTCTGAAAATCATAGTGGGCGGGTGTATTACAGTACAGTACATGTATGTGTACATGGGGTGGTGTGTACATGTAAATGTATTACAGTTATTGTTTTTATGCTTGGATTCTTGATGCTTGATTTAAACCCCATAATTTAACAGTTTATTTGTTTTAATTGTTTTACTTAATTGTTCGAGAGATAATGTCATTATCTGATACACATAATTGTCTTTATGCAAATCAAGAAAGCACAATTTTGCAAGTATATCATTTCCAAGGAAATGCATGAAACGGTTTAGAACCACTGCTAAAATCATGCTCCCTTAAAGCCACTAAACTAATTCTTCAAATAACCGCTTTAAATATTCTAATCAAGCTTCCGTAATAATTACTAATGTCAGTAGAACAAATGCTTTCAGTAATGAGTTTTATTTCAAAGGCTTGCTGATTGTTTGTGTTTGCTCTGCACCCTCCAGGCACTCTTACTTTCAGCACCATTGATAAGCAGCTGGGTAAAGATTTCAGCAACACTCTTCAAAGGGAAAAAGCTGGAGTATATCATGGCCTCCCCTCATTCCACATTCCACAGGCACCTCTTTTAAATTCAGCAGTGCATTAGAAGGGGGAATGGACCGATTTATGTTATGTATTCCAAAGAGTGTTCAGCATCACTGGTTTAGCTGTGTCTGTGTGTGTTTGATTGCAAGCGTAACCAGACGCTTTCCTGCTTTTCCTGATAAACAACCTGTCAGCTTTATTAATTAGGTACAAATTATTGTTGGAGCACCATTCCTACATTCCAGGGAACATATAGGATCCAAAGTCATTTTAAACCTCATTTCCAGACCCTATAGACTCATTAAAAATGCCATGATCTTGTCAGACGTGGAATATTTTCCAACATGTTGTTGATAGACTTATTTTATTTTCTTAGTAACTAAATGAACTATTGAGTGTACTATTGAGTGAACCTTGTTAACATTTCCCTTAATACACTGTAGAAAATCCTGGGTTCCACACAATTTAGCATAAATCAATTAAGTTATCTTAATTGTTTTTACAAATTTAAGTGGATTGAACATAAAACAATTAAGTTGTCAAAAAAATAAAATGTGCGCGAATGTGAGAGTGTATGGGTGTTTCCCAGTAATGGGTTGCAGCTGGAAAACATATGCTGGAAAAGTTGGCGGTTCATTCTGATGTGGCGACCCCTGATAAATCAGGGACTAAGCTAAAGGATAGTGAGTGAGGATAGGTAACTAGACCTCACATCATGTTGATGCATTAATATAAACTAACTTACATTTCCATTTTTTATGTAAAATGTTTGTTGCCAAATTTATGAAAGTAGCCAAGCAGCATCACACCCCGCAATATAGCTTAACAACACTGCTTAAAAAGGCGACTCATGTATCCTCATCCTTATGCAAACTCACAGCGTTCATCATGTAGTTTTGCGACTGTTAGATCAAAAACAACAGTTTCTATTCATGTTCATAAACTCTAAAAATAATTATGTAGGCCTGTATGTCTTTATAAATAATGTCTTACATTTTACATTGAATTTTGTCCAAAATATATATATAATTATTTTTTTTTTTGCTAAAATAAATTCTTATCAAATTTGACTGCAAACTTCTTTTTTTTTCATTAAGCCAAAGCTGCTTATTTCTTCAAGGAGCAGCTCTCAAACATAACCCGCTATTTCAGTGTTGTTGTTTTTTTCAGGGTATTGTGGTTATTTTATTTAATGGATAAACATTAATTTACAGTTTTTCTCAGTGGCTTTGATCCATTTCTCAGATCAGAATTGAAATTTTTAAAACTCCCTGTTTAATCTTCAGATCATCATTGTGTCACTTGTGCACATCAGAAAAGCAGTTTCTCATTATGAACAAGTTGCAAATGCTTTTGTACATCCATGCAAATGATTATGGGCAATTATCTGATGTTTCCTATATTATCAATTGCTGATGTCATGTTGATCAAAATGTATTATTTTGGTCTCCTTCTGAATAGTCTCACCACCACAACATTTAATATCTTGTTTATAACTTAAGTCTTTACATGTAAAATGGATGAACAAACTGTCAAAATATTTAGTCATAATGCATTTTTTATACATTTCAGTACCGAAACTCAATATTGTGACAGATCTAATATAGTAAAAGAATCAGTTCATTAACTTGGGTTTGATAAATGGCATCTAAAAAGTGTGTTTGGGAGAGAATTCGATAGCTAACTACTGCCATTTCTCTTAACTTAGCTGGAAATTAAGTCTGATATCCCTTTTTTTTTTCACTATCCACTCAGAACTCGGAAGACGGTGAAAGTATAATTTGTGTCACTTTCTCTTCGCTGATAAGATATACAGCCAGGTACACAACATTCCTGTGTGACTCAGGCGATACTTCTGGATTTTTTTTCCACCGCAGCCTCAATTTTGCTTTTTAAATGGCGGACGCGTGAAATCATTCTATAGAACACATTACTGTTGACCCTATGTTAAAATGCCCACCTTTACAGCAAAAAAAAGGTGTTTACAGACTGATACAAAGACTGTGCTCTTTAGTGTATATAGTTAATATTACCCTTCATGGCAACTTTGAGGGGGTAAATATTTTTTATAACTCATCCATTTCGTTTTTATTAAGTCTGCATAATTAAGGGCGTGGCCACTTGAGTGACAGCTATGTCTCGCTGGTCACCATCATGTCACCTCAGCTTATTCCGGCTGATTAGCCGCTGAACTCGGCATCTACAGTACATCATATTTTGTGTTTTATGTGGCTTTACACAGTCAGTTGCTTTTTTGGAATTATTTCTTACAATTATCAGATGATATGGCATGCTGTGCACTTAATTGTGCTCACAAACCATTCACGTGGCCTCCATTTTCCAGGTGAGTGAAATTCATATATAAGTTACTATATCTATAAATGTATTTGCTTTATTTAAGATCATTTATATTTTTCTTTGGAACTTAAATGCACTCCAGAATCTGAAAGATTGATTAGCTGTAGGCTCTAGAACAGTCATCAGAAACGTTGTCAAATGCCTGGATTTCATAAATAGCCTTGCGTTTACTAACATAGACTATATTTGAAGTATTTGAAAATGATTTGCATTTTCCGCCTGTAGAAAAACGTCTTAAAAACTATGTTTAGTGGCTCAATGTATTAAAACAGTGTTTTTAAAAGTCAAAATTTTATTGATATAGTCTACAACCAAGCACATGTGGTCAGGACACAAACAAGTTGTAGCTTCATTTGCGCTTTTCAGAAACCTATGGGTAATGTCATGAATACTACATCCATATCTTTTACAGTCTATGGTCACAACAGTTGAATGAACCGCCAACTATTCCGGCATATGTTTTACGTAGCGGAAGCTCTTCCAGCTGCAACCCAGTACTGGGAAAACTTAATAGATTTGTTTTTTTACAGTGCAGAGAAATGACCCAAGTGCCTGTATTGCCATTGCATTTGAAATGTATAACATTGTGGTAGAAAGTTAATGTATTCACAAGTGCGTTTGATATTTATGTGTTTTCCTTCATTCTGCTCATTTTCCTCATTCCACTGATTCGGATGCAGAGTTCAGCTATAGGAGTTTTTGTAAACTTGCTAGCAAATTTGGATGAATCACATACTAGGCGAGTCTGAGCTATGCCATTTGTGGCCAATATAAGCAAATCTTTGCATGCATTCTTATGGACTCACTTGGCTGCCTGCTGTAATGCTTGTCCTATGGTCAGTGGTGTGTGAAAATGCAATGTGTCAGAAAGTTGAGTAGGCAAAGTGCGAAGAGAAAGGACGATCTGGTAGCCAGAAGAATCTAAGAGAATATTCATAAAGGGAATGAGAGTTGAGTGCTGGGAATTGCCTATTTCGCTCTTTTATTCCTAATTACAATAATACTGAGCCAGGCTGGAAAACTCTGCATGACACCAGAGACGTGGATTTATTCATTTGCAGGCTTTTAAACAAAGCTTTTAGTAAATTATTCAGACATCTAAAAATGTACGTTTTGGCAATCAGTTTCTTAACCAAAGGATTTTTAGCATCATGCATTATGTATGTGAGTGATTAAACAGCTAAAGGGACTGTAAAAGAAGAGAATGTCTATGATATGTGCATTAATAGTACTATGAAATGTTGGAAAATACTTTACAGTTATTACGCAGCTATATGTGCAATTTTATCAGGTACATATTAAAGTGAACATCCCACTTTAATGCATCATTGTAGCTTCAAAGGGGGGTTTATGATGCATTTAGATATGAATTTTCTGTGCACAAATATCACAACCAATTTAAATGACCTTTTCATACACAACAAACTAGACCTAGTGGACATGGCTACAAAATCTATAAATTGATTATGCAAAGTGATTTAGTATTTAAAAAGGTGATCTAATGCAATTTGATGCATTCAGAGTTATTTACACTAGGGCTGTATGAAATTGCAAAAATCTGATATTGCGATATTTAATTTTTCTGCAATATATATTGCATTATGAATGAATATTTGGACATAATCACAATTCTAACATTTTTGGCACTATACACCAACACAATAGATTTGAAATTAAACAAACAAGATGTGCTTTAACTGCTGACTGTCAGCTTTAAATTGAAAACATTGATACGTTTTGATTTTTGTCAAGCAGCACACTCGTTTTTCTCTGGCTCGGTTTTTGCACTGTTGACTTAGTAGATCTGCCTATGGCACGCCATACATTTTTCCCCCTGAGAGAATCAGAAAGCTGTAAATTTATCCTAAAAGTATTTTTTTTAAACTAAAGACCTTTTTTTGGAGAAAGGATGGATGCAATACTATTCTATAGACCCTCAAGATAAATATTAAAATGAGCAATGTCTCCCCTTTAAGAATTTGCGTTTATAAGCAGGCTTTCTTCTCTTTTTAAATGGCAGTTTGGTTGTTCAACAAACACATGTTTATAACAACAAACTGTTTGTAATGTTGAAATGGTAACACTTAATAATACTTGAACATGAGTCAAAAAGACAACAAGTATTGAACGCTAAAGCAAAACATTTCCCAAATGGAAATGTCAGAAAATCATAGGAAAATCACAGGTTTTAAAATGTAGGTCCAAGATTAAAAATATGTACACTACCTGACAAAAGACTTGTCGCCTATCCAAGTTTCAGGTACAACAAATAATAAATTGACTTATAGTTGAACAATTCGTATCAGAAGTGGCTTATATGAAAGGCAAAGGCCTCTAGATTAGTGGAAAAAATATATATATTTTGTATGAGTTCATCAAGAGTTCATCAAGATTCTTTGATTTCATCTTTAATGCCTCCTCCTTCATCTTACCCCAGACATGCTCAATAATGTTCATTGCTGGTGACTGGGCTGGCCAATCCTGTAGCACCTAGACCTTTTTTGCTTTCAGGAACTTTGATGTGAAGTCAATATGAAGTTTGACAAGGAGTGCTATCCTGCTAAAGAATTTGCCCTCTCCTGTGGTTTGTAATGTAATGGGCAGCACAAATGTCTTGATATCTCAGGCTGTTGAAGTTGCCATTCACTCTGCAGAGCACTCGCACACCCCCAAACTGAATGTAACCCCAAACCATGATTTTTTCTTCAACAAACTTGACTAGTTTCTGTGAGAATCTTGGCTTCATGGGGGTTCCAATAAGTCTTCTGGAGTATTTGGGATGCAGTTCAATAGATGGTTTATCAGAAAAATCTACCTTCTGCCATTTTTCCAAATTATCAACCAGAAGTCAAGTTATTATTTGTTGCAACTGGGATCGACACCAAGACTTTTGTCAAGTAGTGTATATAGATATTTTAGTATTTTTGATTTATTTCCCACACATTAGTATTTGTCCTGTTTAAATATCTTCTTCTGAGAACACATTTACACTTGGCAGGTTTGATTTAATTAAATTGAACTAGTGCAATTACTCTAGTGTACAACTCCAGCGTGGTTCATTTAAATGAGTGTGAATGCTGCCATCCAAACGATTTAAATGTCTTATGGCCAATAGCATCTTTAATCAGATGTAGTACTTCTAAAAACATTTCATGTTCTTACAGAATAAAACAGATCAGACAAAATGCAGTAATGCCCCTTTTTTCTGAAGTGCTTGGATTACTCACAAAGATCATGAAATTCTCTTTGAGCATGAATTTCTCTTTCGAAGTCTTTCCAGCGAGGGCTGTTTCTCTCAAAGCTTTTTTGTATTCAGGAAAGTCAACCAACCCCCAAAATCTCAGCCCATCTTTTTTTCCTTTCTATTCTGGCTTCTTAAAGCACTAATAGCACACCTCCTGATATCTTGTGTTTATGATTAAAAATTGGAAATTGGGTATTTTTGAAGATATGGTTCATGCAATTCAAGGTCTATATGTTTTCGCAAGCTGCTGAGCAGATGTGTAGATCAGGAGGTTTCCCAAGAAAACCCCTTTGATCTGTCAATCAACCTTAAAATTGGCCTTATTTCTCATGGCACACTGTAGAAGAAGCAATCTGACATATACTGTATAATAAAATGTGACTGCATTTTGTCTGATTTAATTTTGTTAGTGTGTGACAGATGAAAGGGGCCTGCTGTGCTATAGTATTTACATATACATTACAGTATATGTATATATACTATATGTACAGTATACATGTGCAGAGTACTTGTCTCTTTAAGAGATGACAACATAATTATTTTGACTTAAAATAAATGTTTTTCAAATAAAAATATTTTAAATATTGCTCCAACAAGTTTGGAGATTTTAGCACAATGGTGTAAGTAGACATTCAGTGTTTTGCTCCTTGAGTGTAAGGTTTTGTACAGCCCCAAATCAGAAAAAGTTTGCACAGTATGGAAAACGCATATAAGAAAAAGAAAGTAGTGATTTCTAAATTTACTTTGACCTGTATTACATTGCAGACAATACAACACACATTATTTAATGTGTTCCTAATGCTTTCTATTGTTTTTTTGTTTTGTTTTTGTTTTTCAATATAAGCACATACTTCAATTTTAGTTCTTGCAACACATTTCAAAAAAAGTTGGAACAGTAAAGCATTTACCACTTTGTAATGTTGCCATTCCTTTTCACAACATTTAAAAGACATTTAGGGACTAAAGACACCAAGTGATAAAGTGTCTCAGGTGTATTTTTGTCCCATTCTTTTTGCAAACAAGTCTTAAGGTGGGCAACACTACAGGGTCTCTGTTGTTGCATTTTGCATTTCAAAATGCACCACACATTCTCTAATGGAGACACGTCGGGACTGCAAGCAGGCCTGTCAAGTACCCGTATCCTCTGCCTCTGCAACCAGGACTTTGTAATGTGTGCAAAATGTGGATTTGCATTGTCTTGTTGAAATATGCCTGGGCATCCCTGGAAAAGAAGGCAGCATATTGTGCTCTAAAATCTCTATGTACATTTAATCAATAATGATGCCATCACAGAAGTGCAAGTTACCTTTGCCAAGGGCACTGGCACAACACCATACCATGACAGACCCTGGCTTTTGGACTTGTTGCTGGCAACAATCTGGATGATATGTTTGTTCTTTGGTCCAGAGCACATGGTGTCCATTTCTCCCAAAAATTATTGAAATACTGATTCCTCTGACCGCAGTACATGTTTCCCTCCCAGATGCCTCAGAGCCCAGAGAAGTCTGGACACTGTTAACATAGGGCTTCCTTTTGGCACAGTAGTTTAAACTGGTATTTGTGGATGTAACAACGTATTGTGGTACTTGACGAAGGTTTGCCAAAGTAGTCCTGATTACTAGGCCTGAATTTTTTCTTTCTCAACTTTTTTGAAATGTGTTGCAAGAACCAAAATTGGTATATGTTTATTTTGAAAAAAAAACAAAAGAATAAAAATCACGAAGAACACATTAAATGTTGTGTTGTTTGTAGTATTGTCTGCAATGAAATCAGTCAAAAAAATTGGAAATTCCTACTACATTTTTTTATTTATTTGTGTTTTCCATACTATAATATATATATATATATATATATATATATA
>CAIGQZ010001108.1:2832127-2870962 GCA_903798205.1 Danio tinwini
AGATAGATAGATAGATAGATAGATAGATAGATAGATAGATAGATAGATAGATAGATAGATAGAATTTAAAAAACTTACTTGGAAAGTCATCAGAAAATTCTTGTAGCGTTAAATTCAATTGATTAAATGAATAGTTTAAGACAAATGTGCATTCAGGCATGAAACAATACACAGTATCTAAACTATGGAATTATGCAGTAAACCAATCATGAGGAATCATTTGATTATATGAGCCGTTTACACTTGGAATGTTTATTGGTGGAAATATGGAGCAGCGAGCCATGACTATGTAAAGTGAGTGTTGTCTAATAGATATCACCTGGCTGAACTACATTACTGCGGAAAGAATGTGTAAATCATATCATTCTTCCAATCCTATCATGCGAGATTTAAAAACAATACATTACCTGCGTGTCTCCTAATTGACTCCACTGAGGCTGAAAATAAGAAATCAGTCAAAAAAGACTCGTTTCTCTATATATTTATGGCAGGTATTTGGATTCTCTCCTTTTGGTGGAGGTCCCCAGTTTGTCTTACTAATTCCTGCTAAATGACTCTCTGGAAACTTGACTGGAACATAATGGAGGGTTATTAGAGCTTTAGGTGAAACCAGATGTGGGAGGGTCATAAAATCAGCATTTCTTTAAACCATCTTCTCCTGCGGCACTAACACATGCTTTAACCTTGCTTTTCCCCCCTAAAAATATATAAAATTGGATGTCTGTTCATCCCAACATTTTCAAAATGATTTGAACTCTTCTTTAATCTTGCTCCTGTTTATAGTACAACACGGCCTGTCTGAAATTGAGGTTGTCGCCCTCATTTCTGTTGGTCGGTTTATTGTTATTTTTTCCTATCAATCATAATGTCATAAAGCGCCACCTTATCTATGATCAATTTCTCAAGCACCCGACCTCTGGGGTCTTGGTGAAAGACTGAACATTTCTCTAGACAGAAGCCAGTTTTTTTTGGTTTTTTTTAACACTGTGGCCTGCATACCTCTGACAAAATGATAAGGACATGTAGACAGTACAAGAGCTCCTACTTGACCTTTATACTAATAATACGACTGGGCAAGTTGCTTTTGTTCTCGCTCCATTTCAGATGGTGTCATGTTGACACTTTTAAAGAAGGGTCAGAATGTAGCACAGAGAATTGTGATTGTGCCCCAGAGCTTTAGAAATCGCTGTCATGTCTAATCATTTGCAACGATTCTGGCCGCGAGCGCATAAAAAAGGCATATTTGGAGACAGTCTTTCAGAATGCACACAATAGATGTTAGCGCTATGACAGGTGCTTAATGGTACTGTTATAGTCATGTCATAGAGCTTTGAGGAAATGTCACTGTGACTGAGCGAGTCTTGTGTTTCATCCCTGCATGGCCCCTTGGGGTTGTGCTCATTTCCAGTCAGCATTCGTGACCAATGAGCAAAAACTGGTTCTGAAATAGACAAAGGGACAACCAATTGCCTGAAATTTGAGCAATGTTATTATAAAAGGAAACAGATCTGGCTTCACATTTAAACCTTATTACCATAATAAAGGCAGAGAAGATAAGTGTGGACAGTAATTAAAATGACAGCCTCTGCTGTGGCATATCACAGATCAGCTACATTTGTTGAGTCATTAAAACTGAAGCCGCTGTCATTACGATGCCATATCTAGCTATAAGCTTCATGAACTATGAATGGTGGACAGAGCAGGTGTTTGTACATGTGAGTGTTGGATAAATGCATTTTAAATGAATGAATAAATTTGCATCATGTAGGGCCAGAATTAACTACAGCCAAGCCAAACTACAGCCCAGACTTATTGGAAATATGTGATTCAGCCCACATTTTTTGCAAAGTATAAAACAGGTTCACTTATAAAAATGAAAGTATTTTGCATTGTTTGTTTCTTAAAGAAACTTTAAAGCCAACCCTGAAAACATACCTCTATATACATTTCTGGAAACCACCAAAATACATCCCAGGAGCCATCCAAGTTTTTTTGCAGATTTTGTTTTTGCGGATCCACCAGTGGCCGATGTGTACGCTTTTTCAGATCTCAAATTGCGCTCCTGCTGTTCTCATGTAAACCCACCAGAGGCAGCTGTCGACTGACTGACCCACACTCCTCCTTCCCTAAACCCAACCAATTGTATTGATTGACCCGTCCACCCACTTCCCTAAACCCAACCAACAATTTTCAAAAGCAATCCAGAAAAAGAAAAGCCCTCGTCTGAATTTTACCTCGTTTTCAGACTTTACCACATTCTCACCCTGTTATTTACTTGTTTATTTTATTTTTTGGATTCTGTCTTTGTCTTACTCGCTTTCTGGAACTGTTCTTCACCGAACTCGAACCTTGTCATTGTGGTTAACTCCTCTCTGCATCTCAAGTTCGCTGGTGTACATGGTGAGCTACTGGTCAAACTGGTAACAACAAGAAAGCTGTCCATATGGAAGTAAGCGGGCAGCTGGTAAGTGGGAAAAGGAACGGTGTCATACCGCCCCGTAGCATTCATTTTAAAAATTAAATGCAGCCATACGTACTTCTGGCTACATAATTCGCAATCTCCAGAAATGTATATAGGGCTACGTTTTCAGAATGAGCATATGTTGTTTAAAGCAGGGGCGTCTAAACTTGGTCCTGGAGAGTTTAGCTTCAACCCAATCAAACACACCTGAACCAGTTAATCAAGCTCTTACTAGATACACTAGAAATCTCCTGGCAGGTGTGTTGAAGCAAGTTGGAGCTAAACTCAGACAGACACGCCCTTTCAGGACCGAGTTGGGATACCCCTGCTTTAAAGGCACAGTATGTATTTTTTGTGGCTAGATGTCACACATTCACAGCAAACAAACGTGTAGTTTATAGTGTGGAATCGTGGAAGTTGTCGTCTTTATTACATCCAACGGGAGTCAGAAATTATGTCCATAGATGAACTAAAGTATTCAGAGCTTGTTGTTATGGTAGCATGAAGCAGATTAAGACTGAAAGCCATCGAAGCAAAATGAGACCTGATTAGAGTCGAGCACAGCGTGGCACAAAAGCAGCAAAGCTTTTATTATTCCACAATCCACCACTTCCGGTTCTTCAACTCATGATTATGTGGAGAAGACGCAACACTGTTTTATCATACTAAACACATTTAAGGTTATATTATAATGCTAGAATTATAATGCTGTAAAATTATAATTATAAACAGTGTTGGGGTAACGTAAACGCTAAACAGTGTTTAACCCTACGTAATAATATTACTTTTTTAAAGAATCACACCCTTGATGAGAAAGCGTGCTGCGAGGGAACAGACAGTCGACTCGCACTCATCATCATCATCAGGTCTCCTTTTTCACAGCAGATGAGTCAGTACTGTTCTAGTAACTGATTAACTAAAGAGAGGGTTTTATTTCGAGTGAGAGGGAGTATTCAGTGTGTTAGTACTACTGAAGACGCAAATCATTTCACGACAACTCTTTAATTTAATGAACTGGTTCAACCGGTTCACTTAGAAGATCCGGTTAAAACAAATGACTAATTCGCATTCGCACACTAATTCGAATGGCAGGCCGGGGACTTACATTTTTGCAATGGACATTTGTTATTTTGAACTCATCAAAGAAAAGAAGTGGATTATTGTTAAGTGTAGTATATGTGTAATTAAAACTCTTGACAACGGCAAGAAACAACATTGAAAAAAACAAAAAAGCAAAACTGGATGTGAAACACTACACCTGCGCCCCACCTTCAGCTAAACAATAAATGATTGACATCAGGTCACGTTCTCCATTAATTTGACTAAACTAAAAAAAATGGTAATTTTTTTTACTGCACATGTACATTTGTAAATTATCTACACACCCACTGTACATATACATGTGTAATTGTTTATCTATCTGCACACCTCTGATTATTAATAGCAACCTGTACATTTATCCATCTATTGTAAATCTGTTCATAGCTAATACAACCTGTATATAATGTTCATAGTACATCCATTTGTAAATATCACCATAGTTTTTCTATAACTGCACTTTATAACTTATACCTGTATCCTGCACTTGCTGCTATTGCACTCCTGGTTAGACCTAAACTGCATTTCGTTTCCTTGTACTTGTACATGTGTGATGACAATAAAGTTGAATCTAATCTAATCTAAATCTAATCTAATTGCTTTTATTGTTGAGGAGATGGAGCCACTGTCTAACGTTACTGTAGAAGGGAGTACATTTTTGTAATATAGTATGATTTTTTTTCTCATTTAGGAAACGATTTACACATTTGTTAAGGCCACGTGAAGCAATTTATTCAATGTATAAAGCTCAAAGATTTATTTTGTTTTGGGGATTTTTTTTATCATCTTACTGTTTATTTTGTTATTAAACATTTTAAAGGTTTAAAGTCTGTTTTTGCCTTAATAAATTATTTCTTGTTAGTACTTATAGGCTTTATAGCAATCTTTATCTCAGTGGACAGTGAATTTACTTCACTAATAACACAAAACATTCAAAAGTAGAAAACACTACTTTACATGCTTTCATTAATCTGTATATACAGCATATATAGCTCTGAGCTCAGAAAAAGTTCTCAAAATATAATATTATTCTACATTTTTTTAAAGGGAAAAGCAAGGTGTAGGTTTTATAGGTGGTTGTTAAATGCACAGCTTTTCAATAACAAAAAAGGCAAAAAAAAAAACACTTGCTGAAAGAGGTCAAACCTCAGCCAGGTAAGGAAAAGTAACACAAAAGTAATATCACACATTACTTTCCATAAAAACTAAGTAACACACTTAGTTACTTTTTTCAGGGAGTAACTCATTATTGTAATGCACTACTTTCAAAAGTAACTTTCCCCAACACTGATTATAAAACGCAACATATTTAAGCATCTCTGGTGTTTCCGTTTTCTATTAAAACAAACCAGAAATTTGAGGGTCTTTGATGTCATTAGCATGAACACACAGGACATGGTGCATGTCAGACGTTAAAATAACTTATTTCTCTAGATTTGAACATTCTTTGTTAACATTTGGGATCATGTTAGAACATAAGTCAGCCAAATATATAGTTAAATATATATATAATATAAACTATAAAATATAGTTTTGGGATATTTTAATAAAAAAACTGACATATTGTGCCTTTGACATTCATAGAAACTTTCCTTTACACAAAGACTTTTTTAAAGTGCAAAAAGATCCTTTGGATTTGTGCAAAATTGCCTCTTTTAAGAACTGAACATTGAAAAGTTCTTTAGGGAACAAAAGAAAAAAGTTATTTTATATGTCATTACTAAAAAATAGTAATACTCTTTAGACCTTTATTTCAAGGTTGCCTTTAATTTGCACATTGTCAGTGGATCATTCACAGTGGATGCCAGTGTGCTGCTATGCAGTTACAAGGTACTTTTAAAGATTCTTCCATTATTTTATTCAATTCACATCTAGAACCACAGTATATGGCATATAAAAACTTTTTAATAATCTTTCACTCAAATCAAGGACTTCAAGCTATGGTTTGAGACTAGCCACCTTTCAACTCTCATTATAAATGCATTAAACTTTGGTCTTTTTGCAGTCATCTAAGAATATCCTTTTTTTTTAGCTTCACCTTGGTCCCACCTATTTCTTTTTTAACCTTGAGGTTATGATGTGCTGTTCGGTTTCTTTACTGTAATGAAATAATGTTATGCTTTACGATGTTTTCACAACGCAATATAATGTATTTGAAAGGATTTTTTTAGTCTGTTCAAATCAATTCAACGTTATTTCTATAGCACTTTTACAATGAAGATTGTGTCAAAGCAGCTTAACATAAAAGTTCTAGTAAATTGAAACTGTATTAGTCTAGTTTTCAAAGTTGAAGTTCAGTTTAGTTCAGTTCAGCGTGGTTTAATTTTCAATGCTGCAAGTCCAAACACTGAAGAGCAAATCCCTCCATGCACAGCCCCACAAGTCCCAAACAAAGCAAGCCAGTGGCGATTGTGGCAAGGAACAAACTTCACCAATTGACGAAGTGAAGGAAAAAATCCTCAAGAGTAACCAGGCTCTGTGATCAAATTAATATTATTATTGTTATTATTATTACTATTATTACTATTATTACTACTATTATTATTATTATTATTATTATTATTATAATTATTATTATAACCAGTGGTGTAAAGTAACAAATTACAAATACTCAATTTACTGTAACTGAGTAGTTTTTTTCAAGAATTGTAATTTACTAAGTGGTTTTAAAAATGTGTACTTTTACTTTCCCTTGAGTACATTTTTAGTGCTGTATCGCTACTTTTACTCCACTGCTCTACTTCAACCTGCAGTCACTACTCTATTTTTTCTTGTGATTGGTAATCTATGAGGATTAGAAAAATCAGTCTTGTGATTCCTGTCCAATCAAATTGCACATACAAGAGAAATCGCATCATAATACATCATAACTGCCTCAAGACATGGGTGAATTATAAATGCAGCAAACTGTTTGGAAGCATTAAAGTGTCCAAGAATATGTCCAAAATATTTACAGGCATTAACCCAGAGACTGTTTAAATGCATGTCACTGATAAAAAATGACGAATGTTTACTGTATGTTGATTGAAATGGCTTTAAACACCCAGCAGGCACAAGATGTCAAGATGACATCAGATTGACGTTGTACTCCAACGTCTTGGGGATGCCGCATTTGAAATGAAAATCGGTTTGATGTCAGAACTCAATGTCAGGTCTATGTCAATGTCCAACAACCAATCTTAAATCAACCAAATATCAGTGTCTAATGATGTTACAGCTTGACAATGTGTGGACGTTACCACTATGACATCTATCAGACGTTGGATTTTGGTTGCCATACCTGCCAAAAAAAATGTCAATATCTGACATCAATATGACTTTGGTTTAAGATATTAGCTTGACGTTGGATTTTGGTCACTTTCTAACAACCTAAAATCGACAAAATATTAACGTAATTAGACGTCATTATTGGACATCAAAATAATGTTGTCTTTAGACGCTGGCTAGACATTGAATTTTGGTCACCTGACGTCAAAATCCTAAATCGAACCTAATATTAACATCTTATGACGTTGTTGGCCTGCTAGGCCATAACTAAATGCACTACAGAATGTTACGTTTACACATCCACAAACTAGATGTGAATACATCAACATTTCACAGCGTAATACTCACTACTCACTACTCTTGAGTACTTTTAAAAGGGCTATTTTTACTCATAGTTTGAGTAATATTTACAACAGATACTTTTACTCTACTTGTACTATACTGTATTTTTAGGCAAGTAGTGGTACTTTTACTTAGGTCTGATTTTTCAGTACTCTTCACAACACTGATTATAACCTTTATTTTATCAAGAAAATCACATTGAGGTTAAAAATCTCTTTTACAAGAACGCCCTGGCCAAGACTAGGCAGTATACAGTTCACAAAGGTTTAACAAACAAGCAAACAAACAAACAAACAAACAAACAAAAGGTAACATTATTCAGCCATCAAAACACACATACAATGACAAAACACACATACAAAAACTATTTGGAACATCTACAGGCCAATGTTTCAAACTCAAAATGATTTAAAATCTTTTTAAAAGCATGTAGTGAAACCAACTCTTTAAACTGCAGCTTTGTTTGGAGGTTTAATTTCCCATTTCAGTGCACACCACTGGTACAGACTGGTACAGACTTCCTGAGACCGAAGGTTATAACTAGACACAGGTTTTTCGCAAATGTAAGTTTGGAGATATGAGGGGAGTAAACCCAGCATAGATTTATAAACAAAGATATGCCAATGCTTGAGCCTAAGAGTGGACAAAGCAATCCATTCTACTCTAGTGTACAATACACGATGAGTGAGGGATTTAAGATTTGTTATAAACCTCAGTGCTCCATGGTAAACAGTGTCTAAAGGATGCAAACTCTGAGAAGATGCATGCATATAAGTAACTAACATCGTTATAGTCCAACGCAGACATAAAAGTTGCACAAACTAGCTTCTTTTTAGCATCTTTTTGTGATCAAATACCTCCTACGCTCTCATTTGTAGATCAAGCATAAAAAGATTTGGGTAATAATTTCTAATGAAATTTCATGTGTTAACAAACTATGATGTGATGAATATTTCTGCAGCATTTAAGAATATTTGTTAATAATAATTTTAACACTTATTAAAGATTTTTAAGAAAATACATGCTGTTTAACTCAGCGTTTCTTAACCACGTTCCTGAAGGACCACCAACACTGCATGTTTTGGATGTCTCAGTCTGTCACACCCATTATAGGTCTTTCAGTTACTGCTAATGAGCTGATGATCTGAATCAGGTGTGTTTGGTAAAGGAGAAATGGAAAATGTACAGAGCTGGTGGTCTTCCAGGAACGTGGTTGAGAAACACTGATTTAACTAACGATATGTTGCTTTTCAACAGTATTAATGGTAATGTCAACATTAACGCGCTGTGAACTAATAAAGTTTAATGCTGTAAGAATAAAAAAAGAATTTAAATTTGCACATATTTACACACACATTTTCCCTTGCGTTCCATGTGTTAATTGACCAAAAAATTTAGTTAGAAATGAAGAAGCTTCAACATGCTACTAAAGCATAAGTAGGACTAATGCATTAGAATGTATGAATTTGTATGCCCGTTTAATTAATATTCAGAACGAATAGTGTTGTGAAGGCTGCTGGCTCATTTGACTCCATTAAGTCTGTATTTCAGCAATTACAGTTAAGCTTTAGAGAGAGATTCTGTAGCCTTGGGACCGAACATCTACATGCTGGCAGATAAATTCACTGACTCATGCTGCCTTTAATTCTTGTCTTAAAGGCAGAAGAGTTTAAGCGTTGCTGTGAGATTTGCTTGGAAATGGGCTTTTGGCATCAATTCAAAAATTCACTCAGATAGCGTTTAGAGACCTTGTTTAGTTTTACCGTATCTGGTACGCTGCTTTTTACATTGATATGTTCAAATTTGTCTAAGCTTTGTGTGTAATTAGTCTGAAGTTAAACGGTTTTATCAACCTTTGTGCGATTGAGGGCAAATAGTTGTTGGTCAAAAATATTTGCTGCACACCAATTGCTTTGTGAATCTGTTCACCCGGAGAGTCTTCAGGGGATTTAGAGTGATTAGTTCTGTCCATCTTGATCAACAGTAAAAGGTTTCAGTAACAGCTCTGAATATATGATTAGCACCATCCTGACATGTTCACTAGCTCTTAAACAACCAAAGGAAGGATTTAGCTGCAAAGCCCTACCATTTAAGAACCCTTTTGGTTCCTTTAAGAACCTTATAATGAACAGTTCTGTACCCAAAAGTTAACACTTTAAAATAACTACACACTATGAATCATTTATTAAGCATTAGCAAATATTACATTAATCAACTTAGACTAATACTGATTGCTTACCCCTATATACATTTCTGGAGAGCACCTAATATGACCCAGGAAGTACGTTTTTTTTTTTTTTTTGCAGTTTTTGTTTTCCAGAATCTAGAAAATGCTGTGTATGTTTTTTGCGATCTCAAATTTCTCTCGCGAGTGCCATTCGTGCCTGCTGTTCTCACGTAAATCCACCAGAGGTCGCTGTCAACTGACTGATTGATTGACTGACCAACCGACTGACTCACTGACTGACTCACTGACTGACTTACTGACCGACCGATGCCCCCACTCACCCCCCTCCCTAAACCCCACCAATAGTATTTTCAAAAGCAATCCAAAAAAAGAAAAGCCCTCGTCTGATTTTTACCACATTTTCACCCTGCTATTTACTTGTTTGTTTTATTTTTTGGCTTTTGTTTGTGTCTTACCTGCTTTTTGGATTCATTCTTCGCCAGACTCAAACCCTGTTATCATGGTCAACTCCGCACTGCGTTTCAAATCCTTCAACATACGGGGCAAGCCACTGGACAATCTGGTAACATTGGAAAAGCCATCCATACGGAGGTAAGCAGTCAGCTGGTAAGCGTGAAAAGGAATGGTGTCATACCGCCTCGTAGTGTTTGTTCTTCTGGCTACATAAATTGTGAACTCCAGAAATGTATATAGCTCTATGAAAGCAAACCATTTATTTAAGAGTAGTTGTTGTTTTTCTTTAAGATCATTCAGAATGCGTGAGTAAATAATTAATAAATTATTTAAAGGATCATTTATATATCTTATTATTCGGGCATATAATAACAGTTACTTTGTATGTTAATAAATACTTTATTACTTTATCTTCATCCAGTTCTGTGACCTAAAGTGAGGGTTATTTATGCCCTGTAAATCCCTTTATAAATGACTATTAAAGGCTCAGTTATATTCTAAACATGAAAAAATGATGATAATAATAATAAATTACTTTATTCATTTCTATTCATTTCAAGATACACAAATGAAAAATAAATCTTTGCAATCTTATCTAAAAAAAAATGACTGTACAGTTTAAACATCACTAAACAACATTGAAATGGTGTATCTTAATTGTAATAGCTTGATACTTTTAACTTTCATTTATAAGGAATTTTCAAAGCTGAAACGGTCTAGACGTGAAGAATATTTTAATGATTAAAAAAAACTAAGAGGCAAAATTATTAGCCCTTCTGTGATTTTTTTATGCTTTTTTGGTAAGACTTTATATTAACTACACATTATGAATCATTCGTTAAGCATTAGCAAATAGTTAGTTTATTATTTGTTAAGCATTAACTCTACATTAATAGATGTTAGTAAGCAGTTTATAAATACAGCTACAAATGTATTCTTCACTTATATAAGGCAAGGCAAGGCAAGTTTATTTATACAGCACATTTCATACACAGTGGCAATTCAAAGTGCTTTGCATAAACAGGAATAAAAAAGACAAGTGTAAGAAAAAATAAAAACAAATGATAAAAAACTGAATAAAACAGATAAAATATGTAAAAACAGGTTGTAAAAGAATAAAAAAAGAAGAGAAAAACATAATAGTGCGATCTGTCAGATGTAGCACAGTGCTCATTTAGTAAAGTCACAGCTAAACAGATGTGTTTTTAGTCTTGATTTGAATGCGCCTAATGTTGGAGCACATCTGATCATTTCTGGAAGATGATTCCAGCAGCGAGGGGCGTAGCTGAAAGCCGATTCACCCTGCTTTGACTGAACTCTTGGAATTTCTAGTTTATATGATCCTGGAGATCTGAGTGTTCTATTAGGTTTGTATTCAGTGAGCATATCTGTAATGTATTGAAGTCCTAGGCCATTTAGTGATTTATAGACAAGTAATAATACTTAAAATCTATTTTGAATGTAACTGGGAGCCAGTGTAAAGACCTAAGGACAGGTGTGATGTGCTCTGATTTCCTGCTTCTGGTCAGAATCCTGGCCGCAGCGTTCTGGATGAGCTGCAACTGTCTGACTGTGTTTTTGGGCATATAATGTGCTTAATGATTAATCTTTCATTGCTAAATTAAGTATTGCATTATTTACAAACCATTTATTTAAGAGTAGTTGTTGTTTTTTCTTTAAAATCATTTAGAATGTGTGAGTAAATGATTAATAAATTATTTAAATTATCTTTTATATATCTCATTTTTCAGGCATATAATAACAGTTACTTTGTATGTTAAAAATACTTTATTAATTTATCTTCATCCAGTGTTGTGACCTAATCTAAAGTGATGGCTATTTATGCTCTGTAAATCCTTTATAAATGACAATTAAAGGCTTGGTTATATTTTAAACAGGTAAAAAGAAAGAAAATAAACAAAATTTTCTATTCATTTCAAGACACACAAATGAAACTGAATCAAATGAAAAATAACTATTTGCAATCTCATCTAAAATAAAATGACTGTACAGTTTAAACATCACTAAATAACATTAAAATGTTGTATCATAATATATTGTTAAATTATTGTTGTTTTATCCAATTTCATGTTATATTTTGACACTTGTGTTATTCAGCAATCTTTAAACTTTACAGTAATCACATTTTTTAGACAAGATTGTAAAGATTTATTTTTCATTTGATACAGAGTCTTTGTCATTTATAAGAGATTTCATTCATTCATTTTGCTTCAGCTTAGTCCCTTATTTATCAGGGGTTGCCACAGCGGAAGAAACCAACTATTCCAGCATATGTTTTACACAGCGGATGCCCTTCCAGCCCCAACCCAGAACTGGGAAACACCCATACACTCTCAAATTCAGTCACATACTCATACTCTATGCCAAATTTACTTTATTCAATTCACCTATAGCGCATGTCTTTGGACTGTGGGGGAAACCGGAGCACCTGGAGGAAGCCCACGCGAACACAGGGAGGACATGCAAACTCCACACAGAAATGCCAACTGACTCAGCTGGGACTCAAACCAGCAGCCTTCTTGCTGTGAGGCAACAGTGCTAACCACTGAGCCACCGTGCCACTCTATAAGGGATTTACAAAGCATAAATAGTCTTGTAGTGAAGAACATTTTAATGATCTTAAAAACCTTTTGCCAATAAAGAATCTTTTGTGGAATAGAAAGATTCATGAATTATGGAAACTGTCTAGCAGCCATAAATAAAACGAATTGAATATTTAAATGAATATTTACAGACATCATGAAGAATATCTATTATACATTTCTTATAATAAATTTATCAGAAGTGTCAAGTACCAGCATGTGAGAAATGTGCTAAATACTTCAGTTTTATTTGGTGATTTTTTTTGGGCGGGGGGTTCAGTTTATAAAGACAAAAGTATTAGTCCTTCTATGAATTTTTAAAGCTTTTTCAAACATTTTCCAATTGCTGTTTAGCGAAGACAATACTTTTCAACATTTTTAAATATAATAGTTTTATTAACTATTTGTTTATCTTTGCCTTGATGAGTCTTTCACTAGTTATTTTGTGAGATAGTATTCAGCTTAAAGTGAAATGGCTAAACTAGGTAAATTAGGTTAACTATAGGAAAGTTATGTTAATTAGGCAAGTCATTATAACAAAAATTTGTTGTACAGACAATCAAAATAAAATAAAAAATCTTAAGGGGGCTAATAAATTGACCTTATAAATAATTTATAAAAAATTTAAAAATGGCTTTAATTCCAGACAAACCAAAAGCAATAACACTTACTTCTGAAGAAAAATATAGAAATATTGTGGAAAATTTCGTTAAACGGCATTTGGAAATTATTTCAAAAATAATTAAATAAGGTGGTTCATTCCGTGGTGGTGACCCCTGATGAATAAAGTAACTAAGCTGAAGGAAAGTGAATGAATGAAAGAGTTAAATAATTTTATCTTCAACTGTAAGTAAAATTAAGTCCATGGTAAATATATAACTTGATGATACTTATGCCCTGCAATATAAATGACCCATTCCCATATCTAAAACAATTTTATAAAGCTTATGTTTCTATGTAACTCAATCAAATGTTTGAAGCAGTTAACTTGTACAGCAAATGTCCAAGTAACATTAAATTATGTTTTTACCTCAGGCCTTATTTTACTCATGAATGTAAAAAGCCTATTATAAAAAACGCAAGGGAATTAGTTTTGAGATCACAACTCTAGCACTCTCTTACCCCTGTGCTATCAGTCAAATGGATAGCGTATTAGCATGTAAAAATGAAATTTTGTCATCGCTTACTCATCCTTGTGTCACTTTAATCCTGTATGAATTACATTCTTTCACAGAAGGCAATAGAAGAGATTCTGAAGAATAGCCAGGTCTTTTTTATTTAATTGGAGTGGACTGGAGTAAAAGATTGCAATGTATGACTCATTTCTGATCTATTTTCTCTCTCACACACACTCTCACACACACACAAATAATTAAATTCCCAATTTTTTTTATTATAGCTTCATTCATTCATTCATTCATTCATTGTCCTTTGACTAATTCCTTATTTATCAGGGGTCGCCACAGCAGAATGAACCGCCAACTACTCCAGCATGTGTTTTATGAAGTGGATGCTTTCAGCTGCAACCCAGTACTGGGAAACATCTATACACTCTCACGTTCACACCTGAACTCATATTCTACATATTCTCAATACACTACAGTATAATACTAATTAGTTCATCCAATTCAGCTATACCCTGCATGTCTTTGGACTGTGGGGGAAACCAGATCACCCGGAGAAAACCCACGCAAACATGGGGAGAACATGCAAACACCACACAGAAATGCCAACTGACCCAGCTGGAACCAGCCGATTCGAATATTATCAGTCAATTGAATGGGCAATATCAGTGGTTATCAGCTGATAGATATGGGACAGTAGGGGCCTTCTGCGCCTACTAGTAGGCGCAGAAGGCTGTTATCATCCATCCACATATTTTATCAGCTATAGATCACATACGGCTGTGGCCGGAAGTTAACGAGTATTATTTATATTATTTATTAAATAACGTCTACCCCAACCCTAAACTCAACTGTCACAGTAATGTAAAAACAGATCTGTATCTGGAGACTTTTCTATTAGTATAGCTGATTAACCATGTGGATGAATGATAACAGCCTACCAGAAGGCGCAGAACTGGCTTATATCTATCAGCTGATAACCACTGATAACGGCCATTTATTCAAATCGAGTGATAACCAGTGGCGAATTTAGGCATAAGCAATATGGGCAATCGCCCAGGGCGGCATCTTGCTGGGGGCGGCACGAAGAGACAGTGCAAAAAAAAATTAAAAATCCTCTGTGCCCCAGTAAGCTTTGAGATACTGTATGATTTACTTTTTACAAATGTATGAATTTAGAGTGGTGATCCCAGAATGAAGACGCTAGAGGCCATTCACATTCGGCGTCTTTTGCATTCTCGATGTGCAACCGAAACAACGCTGGTGAAAGCAAACTGACGCATGAATGCAGATAACCATTCCCACGCATCTCACACGCACTGCTTCTGCTCCAGGTGTAAATCCCGGTTGTTTATATGCACGGCGATAAAATACGAGCCGCTCATGCACTGTGAAACCGTAGTAGCAGCCTTTTATGTTACTTTTAGGACACGAGGTGTCGACACGCAGCGAGTTTTGCAAAATGACAAAACTGAAGTGTATATAATATGATGATAATTTTATTTTAACTAAACATGGTTATGAAGCTGAAAGGAGGAATAATGAGTCAGGAAGGTAAGACATAACATTAATTCTCAGACTTGAGCAGGATCTAAGATGAACAGACAATTCTATAAAAACATTTTTTTGTATTTTATAGATTTTATGTCATAATTAATTAATATTCATACAAAATATTTCTTAAGTGATCTTAGCATTAATCACTCTAGTTTTGTCTTTACATTGTTTTCCAGTTACATTTAGGATTTTTTTCTGTTATTTATTCAGAATAATTGGATTTATATTAAATATAAATATTTTTAATAATTCTAGTTCTGATTTTGTCCATATTTTACCCAAAATTGGGTTAAAACTACTTTTTTATAACTAACATCAAGTTTAAAAAAAGCTAAAACCTTGCAACTATTTAGAAGGGGGTTGAGGGGGATGTATGGGGTAGTTCGCCCTGTGTGCCATTTAAGCTAGAACCTCCATCGTTGATGACATTCGAAGCGGGTGTGGCAACAGTGCTAACCATTGAGCCACCCTGCCACCCCATAGAGCTTAGCTTATAAATAATATTTGTAACATTATATTAGCAAAAATGATTTTGCATTCTCTTTGCATCAGTGAGTGCTTGCAAGCTTTTATCATAAGATCTGAAACGTGCAGATCAAAATAATAATAGCAATAACTTCAATGCATTTGACAAAACAAGGCACAAATCATAATCACAATATTATAAACATGAAAACCTGTAACCACAGTGTATGAACTTTTACTTTTTTGTGTTGTAATATTTAATCAATTCCATGTGTGTTCAATAAAAAGATCAGGAGAGGGTTTTCTTCAATGTCAAAAATATTAGTAATTTATTGGATACAAATGAATAATTTAATTCACAGAATTCTGGTAATTCCCAATGCTGTGCGATAATTATATTCAGGAGGTGCGCAACAATTTACATTTTCTGACTCCAACTTTTATACGCAGCTGATGTTAACAGGTGGAGTTTAGTGGAATTCATCACTTGTCAATCATGCAATCATGCAGTCCTCTAGCAGCTGCATCAAAATATACTCCCTCTTTTTCTACAAATTCTCTACACAACAGGTAAAAGTATAAGACTTCTCAACTGCAAATATTCTGTGTTCAGTTTTAACCCGTCTCTGCTCTTACAGGAAGTTTAGCCACAGAGCTCAAGTTAATTTTAGACATTTAGGCCTTTGCATTTCTGTCAGCTTCATCTACTTCTGCAAAAATGCTTCATTAGTATGCAAGGCATATGACACTCAAGAGAAGAGGTTTGGTTAATTTATATCACCTTAAGTAATACAACTACAACTGTTTAATGAAAAGAAAATGAGACAAAATAAATATATATATATATATATATATATATATATATATATATATTCCTTTTTCTAACATGTGTAATACATCTTGTTTCATGGATTTTTTTATGTCTTCTGTTCAGCAGTTTAATCAGTAGGTTTAATAAAACCAAAAAAATAAAAAACCTTTTGCAGTTTCCGTAAGAGACTGATGCCCAAGAAAATCTTGCAAATGCACTGGGCATAAGGCAAAAAAAAAAGACTGCGTATTGGAAAAATGATTAAGAGATTGCAGCTTCACCACATGAATCAGCTATGTCGATTTTTCTTAATTCACCTCACATAAAGGGGTTCAGCGCTGTAATTTCCTAGAATTGAATAAACTTTTATTTGAAGCAATGTTTTGTTTGAGTTTGACTGAGGTTTCTCTGAGGTTGCTCTCAGATGTTGTACGGGTATGGAATTTATTGAGGGAAATCTTCTTGACAATGGTGGTGAATTACAATCTGGGCACTGTTTAATGCATGTTTTAATGACAGTGTTTGGGATAGCATACTAATCTTAATAAATCTGCAGTACACAGTGTGAATTCAGTTTGTATTATGCACAGATAACCTGTACTTTTGGTCATGTTTTGTTTTATTTTATTATTATTATTAATATTATTACTATTCATTCATTTTCATTCATTTTCGGCTTAGTCCCTTTATTAACCTGGGGTTGCCACAGTGAAATAAACCGCCAACTTATCCAGCATATTTTTTATGCAGTGGATGCCCTTCCAGCCGCAACCCATAACTGGGAACACCTATACACAATCATTCACACTCATACACTACGGACAATTTACCCTACTCAATTCACCTATACCACATGTTTTTTGAACTTGTGGGCGAAACCGGAGCACCCGGAGGAAACCCACAAGAACAAAGGAAGAACATGCAAACTCCACACAGAAACGCCAACTGACCCAGTTGAGGCTCGAACCAGCGACCTTCTTGCTGTGAGGCGACAGCACTACCTACTGCGCCACTGCATCACCCTATATTATATTATATATGTTGTTAATTAAATAATGTTTGATATGTTACTTCTCATTCTTCTCTCTCCCCTCTTCCTTCTCTCTCATGTTCTCTCCTAGAAATCACTTTTTTTATGTGGCCCTTTGTCCTTATTACCAGCTTAGCAGATGCTGACATTAATATTAAGACTGTGATTTGTCTTTTGCAGCAAATGATTGTGAAGGATTTGGGCCTTTTTTTTAATCCTTCAGCTGTGAAGGTCAGTTCAGTGTTTACAAAAAGCATTAGAGCGGTGATGCTGTACTTACCAAACATAATGGCTAAAGCAGGGATGGGGGCAGTAAAGCATGCATGTGTTTCTGCTCAGAGAAGTTCATTTGGGAGCACTTGGTCTTTTCTGACTGATGATGCTACAGTATGGTGGACTGTGGTGGACTTAAAGACCATATGGTCATAATAAACAAAACAGAGTGTTTTAAAATAGGCTAACATGCTTTCCTGTAAAAAACAGATCTAAAAAATCATATTTCACATATGTATAATTGCCGATCTTATATTCACAGTCTGTCTGAGAGGCTTTGAGTTCTGTTTTGTATAAAGCACCTCCTTTTGAAATCACAAAGTGCGGTGACTGGTCGGAAATGTGATTGCCTTTTTCATAGCCAAAGTCTTTAACGCATTTGTAAACAGTGAATAATGTCATGCTATAGTTCAAACCCAAGTCACATTCAGACAATGCAGATGATCAAACACTCCGGTTACGTAGGTAACCCTCGTTTGCTGTGTGGAAAAACTTCCGCTATGGGGATTTCATTCAGAAAGCCAATCATCTGAAAGAGTATGTAAACGGTCCAATGAAATGCCAATGAGTTGGCAGCTTCAGCTTGCACACCTGATGCTCGTTGCAATCAATTTGCTGTAAGAGCACAGCACATGCAAAGCCAAGCATCATTTTCTAGCGGAAGAGACTTTCACCTCAACAGCTAAGGGGCAATCATTATGGCAAAGGAACATAGCATTTCTGTTCCCCCCCTATGGAAAACGCCATAATGAATGAACCCTACCTTCGGTTTGCCAGGCAAAAGAGAGCGTGAGCGCACCTGCATCACCAGAGGCGCGGCCTTCCAATGTGTTCCCTGGCCCTTACTTTTCCCACTTCAACAGAAGATTTACAGAATTAGATATATTTTTCAGAAGCCACAAATGCGTCTAGAATAATTTCTAGGAATTTAATACGACAGTACGTTGGGAAGCGTGCAGTCCCGATAGGGAGGACCCTGCGGAGGCCACCTGCTACCCAAGTGGGAAGACTGGTGGGGAGAGAGCATATGGACTAGCCCTGAGAATGGGGAGTACGCATATGAATATAAGATGGTAAGTGGTGAGGGAAGACACGGGTCAGCCTGTGAGGGGGGATCGCACCATGGTAGTATAAGCATTAGTATAAGTATAAGTAGTATAAGCCGCCCCGCAGCTCTACAGTGTCTTTTAGAGAGGCGCCGTGTGCTAACGTCCAAAAGGATGCGCGTTTCGAGTAACGCTCTCTCACTCCTGGGGGACACGGCTCGCCCTGGCTCAGATGAGCGAGGGAGATGGCATTCATGGTTCAGTGAATGTTTCAGTGTATGTTCCAACCTCCATTTGGATACGGCACTTCCCTTCTGCCGATCATTGTAACAGATAAAAGAGCTGAGTACGGTCCGTATAATACGCAGGACCGAAGGACGCAGCAAATAAAGGGGCTGGGTCTGCCTCCTCCGTGGGCAGTGCTTGCAGGTTCACTATGTAGCTGAAAGAATGCTGTAGGAACCTAGAGCACCTAGGTGGGCGGGGGTCTCAAGAAAACGTGAGAGTGGGCCGGCCCAACACGCTGGCACATTTTGCTGACCGAAAGTGCCTCTAGATACCCACCCATTTGGCCGATGCGAACGCGACCAGCAGAGCTGTCTACCTGGACAGAAATCTTAAGATACTTAGTCGAGTCATCGATCAGACCTCTCCTAAGAGAGATCTCCAAGAGGGTATGAGAGGGAAACAGGAATAATTAATATTCATGTCTCGCGCCTCTAGGAACTGGATGATGAGACAATACTTCCCAGCGCGCCGCCATCACCGCATCCTTAGAGCGGGGATGATCGTAACACCAACCCCTCAGAGCGGAGGGGACAGCCTTAGCTCCAGTCAACTGAAGGAGGATAGCATCACTCTGATCTGGCATGTTCGGGGTTTCCTTCTCGGGGAAAAAGGTAACCACACAGCGAATAGACTCCACTTCAGGGTGTGGGCATGCCTCGTAGAGGATGCTCAGCCTGAGTGACAGTGTTAACCACCTCCGTGCTCCATCTATGAACCGTACGTGAGGCATAGATCTGGGTGCGGGTGCCAAATGGTGCCTGTCCCCTGTTTCCAGGGGATGTGCCAGGTAGGGGCCATCACGAGGAGAGTAGAAAGCAGGTCCGATTGGGCCAGATAGGCGCAATACGAGAGCTGTTCCTCGACATCCCTGACTTTACACAGTATCTGTGCGAGTAGGCTTACTGGAGAAATGCGTATTACGCACGCCCCGGGGCCAGCTGTGTAGCCAGTGGACTTTACAGGGTTCGTCAAGTGGGGAACTCAAGTGAAAGCGCACGAATCTCTGAGTTAGAGAGAGAAAGGCGCAGCCCATAACAGCTGGCCAGTTGGGGGTGGAGTCTCCATTTTCCCAGGCGAAACTGCCGTGAGAGCGAATGAGCTGCACGGTTGATCTTGGTGGGGAAAAAATGGAATGTAGCGATTGACTCCAGGGGAGCAGACGGCGAGCGAGCTGAGACATGCTGCGAGAGTGGATACCTCCATGTGTTTGATATACGCCACCGCCGCTGTACGGTTCGTCCTGACCAGCACGTGTTGTCGCTCCAGCACCGGTAAAACGGCGGAGAGCGAGGAACACTGCCAACAGCTCTAGGCGATTGATATGCCAATGCAACTGGGTTCCTTTCCACAGGCCCACGGCTGCATGCCCACAACACACGGCCCCCCAGCCTGTGCTGGAAGCATCTGTCAAAACAACAATATTTCTGGACACCTGTCCTAGAGGCACTCAGGCCTGTAGAAACGAGGGATCATTCCAGGGGCTGAGGGCGCCAAGACACAGCGTAGTCACAGTCACTCGGTTTGTGCCATGCGCGTCTGGGGACTCGATCGTGAAGCCAGTACTGAAGTGGTCTCATATGGAGCAATCCGAGCGGCGTGACAGCGGCTGCGGATGCCATATGCCCCAGGAGCCTCTGAAAGATTTCAGTGGAACCACTATTTTGCTGTCGAACTCTCACAGACAGTTCAGCATTAGCGGAGCGCACTCTCCGGAGAGGCACGCTGTCATGGTGACCGAGTCCAGCTCCAACCCGAGAAAAGAGATCCTCTGCACGGGGGCGAGTTTGCCCTTTTCTCGGTTGACCTGAAACCCCAATAGGTGGAGGTGCTGGAACACCTTGTCTCTGTGCATAATCAGTTGCTCCCGAGAGAGGGCTAAAATCAGCCAGTCACTGAGATAATTGAGTATGCGGATGCCCGCGAGCCAAAGGGGCTCTAGGGCACCCTTCGCGAGCTTGGTGAAGACCCGCGGAGACAGAGAAAGCCAGAAGGGGAGGACTTGTACTGCCAGGCTCGACCTTAACGCAGACCACAGAAACTGACGGTGGCATGGAGTATGGAGACATGAAGTACGTGTCTTTCAGGTCTATTGCTGCAGACCAATCCCGAGGACGAATGCACCGGAGGATGCGCTTCTGCGTAAGCATTTTGAATGGCAGCTTGTGCAGACAGCGGTTCAAAACGCGCCGATCTAGGATTGGCCATAGCCCACTGCTCTTTTAGGTACGATGAAGTACAGGCTGTAAACCCGCTCTCCATCTCGGCTGGAAAGATCGGTTAGATTGCATCCTTCGCCAGGAGGACAGCAATCTTCTCTTGCAAGAGAGAAGATTGGCACAGGGCTTGTGTGGGGAGGGCACAGGGCTGACCCTGGTGAGAAACACCCTGTGAACTTGGGAGGCCGTATGCGAATTGAATCGCGTAGCCGAGTCTGATCGTGCGTATGAGCCACTGCGAAGGGCTGGTCCGCGCTAACCAGGCAGGCAGAGCTCTCGCTAATGACTGCATAGCTACGATCGCTGATGTACCAGCAGTGGGGCAGCGCGGAGTGGGAGTGCTGATCTGGGGAGCGCTGGGGTCTCGCGGAAGAGCTGGAGGTGAGAGATTCACTCACCTTACACCCAGACTCCGGAGGGGAGGGCTGGATGTGTGAGAGAAAGGAGACCGTCCTCCCAGACCTCATGAGCCACTGGCGAAGTGCGCCGATCCTGCGAGCTGGAAGGCTTTTCATCGTGTCCAAGACTGGCATTATTCGAGCGGTCACATCCAGGGAAGGGAAAAATGGGAGGGCGAGGGGCAGTCTTACATCCTCGCCGATGGATGGTCCATCGTATCCGACTGCACCGCGTGAATTCCTGGGTGTCGCCGAACAGGCCAGACAGGTATATATGGGGGAGTCAAGAAAGTTAACTTTGTCGACTCCGCGCATATTTTTGCCAGGTTTAGCCCGAGGTGGCGCTCCTGGACCATCGTCCTTCCCGGGGCACACGCAACAGACTTGAGGTCCATGAAGCTTAGTCGGGTGCGGTGCAGGGCTTGTAATAAGCCTGGGTCGGAACCACCCTCGTGCAGCTGGGCCAGCGAGCGCGTATGGACCCTGGTGTGCAGGGAGGAAGCAGCCTGGCCTGAGGCTGTGTGGGCTCTGGCTCAGGAGGCAGAAGACCAACACACCTTGGGCTTGTACTCCCTGGCTGCTCCACCATCAAGTGTGGTGAGGTGGAGGCGGATGCAGATCAGGCAGAGAAAGGTGCCCTCAAGACTGCGTGAGCCCACTGTGCACTTCCGGGAAGAAAGGGATGGGAGGCAAGAAGGTCTTGCCTTTTAATCCTCCACATACACCCATCTAGTCAGTCCAACCACGGGGCTGGGGGACAAACCATCTCCAGACCCACGACTGAAACAGCCCAGAAAAGCACTGTTATCATGTCTGTTTCAAGAATGGCCGCCGCCGCGCTCGCTCCCGAGTGGAGGGAGAGGAGGGGGGGAAATCCTTCATCAGATCATGACAGCCTAACCTCCGATGCAGAGGTGGACATCTGAGCCTCTGTGTTATCAAGTGAGAGGGTGGCCATCCGAGGATGGAGCGCTTCACTCACTCGAAGCTTGGAAGTAGCGCGTGGAGGAGCGAGAGGTCCAGAAGCCCGAGGGCGGCAGATTTACTCTAACTGTAACCCTCAGATCTGCCCGAGTGCCCACCGCGGATCGGGGGACAACTGGGGTGGGTGGCCCTTTTGCAAGAGCTAACCGTGCTCTTAACTGCCCAACAGACATGCCACCGAGTGATGGCATGCCCTGCCCGCGAGCACTGCATTAACATGCTGGACCCCCAGACATGAAACGCAGTGCTCGTGCCCATCATCCGAGGACAGGAAACTACTGCATCCAGAAACGCAATGTCTGATCGACGTCTTGAAAAAGACGCGCTGCACGACCGTGTTGCTGTTTTAGGAAATTTGCAACAACACATACCGTTCTGGAGGACCGGACCCAAAGGACGCCAGGCAAGGGAGAAACCCAGCTCAATAGTCTGCCGCTGCGTGTCACACACTCTGGACCAGGAGATCGCTCTCGTTCACTCTCTGTCTGAAACTCAGCTGGAGGAACTCTCATCGACTCTCTCAGAAGGCTGTTAAAGTCTCTGAAGTGAAAATGATGCTTGGCTTTGCGTGTGCAGTGCTCTTGCTCAAGTGCTCAAGTGCTCAAGCTGAAGTTGCCAACTCATTGGCATTTTATTGGCCCGTTTACATACTCTTTCAGATGATTGGCTTTCTGAATGAAATCCCCATAGTGTAAGTTTCCACATAGCATTGAAGTTCCCCTCCCGAAGGGGAACAGGCTCTACCTTGGCAAGCACAATTTGAGCTAAAGGTTTTGTTATGGTGTGTTTTTATTTTGCAAATCTCTCCAAGCACACAACAAGATGCCATTATGGAATTTCAGATTGGGATGTAGAAGTTCACAGAAGTTTGATCAATGTGTTAGAAATATTATAAAATAATATTTTATGAACAATGCATTGTTCATAAAATATGAACAAACCTATTGGCTGAGATTAAATGCAGGTAAATTTCAGGTGTGGCGGGTTAGACTACCACATCCACTAGACACTTTGGCCGGTTGAAAATTTTTTTTAAATTGTAGTTTTCTTAAAAGCAAAGTTCAACAATAAGGATGGCCATCAACAAGCAGCACGACTGACAACAACAACTGAGTTCATGCTAGCAAAAGAAAGCAGGTGAATACTGAATAAGAGGATTATTACGCGCATGGAGAGACTCTCACTCACTGACGAGGGCTTTTGTCGCTTTAACCATTCTTTGAACAGATTTTTAATCAGCCTAACATTAACTGTGTCCAGGTGATCATCCTTTCATTACCGCACACAGTATGCTTTTCACCTGCTTTCTTTTACAGTTATTTTTTAAATTATGGTTTAATTATCATTCTTTACAATAGCATTGCTTTAATAGGAGATTAACTTCCCATTTATGTTTAGTTGACTCGTGATCTGGGACCTTTAGTCAGGACAGACTAGTGTGCATAGTTCTAGATACATGACTAATTATTTTTAAAATGTCAATTGTTTTTGTTGTTTTTTTTGTTTGTTTGTTTTTGAATAAAAAAAAATTGTTGAATAAAAAGTGTATGTATACAGTAATATTTAGCTTGTTTTGAAAATTTCTAATTATTTAAAATGTGTAACTAAGAAAATATTTTTTGATTTGTTTATTTTTTGTGTGGCCAGAAAAAAGGTAAATCCTTTGTGTTGAGCCCTGAAAAGTCTTGTGGAACAAGACCTAGTTGCAATGCAACACTATGAAACCACACCCCATTTGCTCATGCTCATTAAGCAAGGTCATACACCATACAGAACACACAAATAGTGAAATGGATGAGAACTCATGTGGACATAATGCAAAATGTAAATTAAGTAATTTTAGCATGTCAAAGTCAAATGTATGCATATAAATATATATTCACCTAACAACAAAAATGTGGCTAGTGAAAATGATGAGTCATGTTAAAAAAAAAAAGCCAGAGTGGCTGGTGATCAAAAAAGTTAATGTCAAGCCCTATTCAGAACTCAGTGTTCAGCTCAGTATTTTATGACTTTAATAAAATAACAATGTTAGAATTAAATATACACACATTTGGGAAAATTCAGGACACTGCAGTTGTATGGGTCATATTTTAACAAAGTTCATAAATTACAAAATTTTAAAACATTTAAAATTACTTCCTCAATATTTATAGTATTAACCCAACTATTTGCTTTGTCTACTTTTTACCCAATTTGTCATTAAACAGTCCAACATTTTTAATCCAGAGTATAAATCGAATAAATCGCTTTTGTGGGGGAGACTACACAGTATGGGCTTTGTCATGCCAGACCTTTTTATGCCCAAACAGACACATTACAAAAAAGAAAACATCCCAAAACTACATACGGCCTCTTAATTCACCCTAAAATGTAAATTCTTTAAATATTTACTCACTCTTATGTCATTCCAAACCCCCAAGACCTTCGTTTATTTGCAGAAAATCTTTCCAAAATTAAGATATTCTGGATGAAATGCCTGATCCTCCATAGACAGTGTTACAACCCTATTGTTGTCATGTCTCATCTGTCTCTCTGCTCTGCTTAGAAAACATCTGATTGGCCACTTTAGACTGATTGCTTGCTCCTGATTGGCTTACAGTATTTAAAAGCCGTGACATAACTTCCTTGGAGGTTTTGGTCACTTGCTTTGTGTTCTTTGTCATGTTTGTATGTTGGATAGTACAGAGTTTTTTTATGTGTTAAAGTTTGTGATTACTGAGATTTGTGAGTACTCTTTGTTTTGTGTTTGTTTATTTGTGATACTTTTGTTCTACTGGCTTGTTTGACCTTTTTTGCCTGTTGACATTGATTTTTGGATTGTCCCTCAAATGTGGTTGCTTGTTCTGTAAATAGTTTGTAAATAGTGGATATAATTTTGGGATGGTAAGGAGTATGATGCCATTTTATTTGTAAAAAATTTTGATGGTTGTTGCTACATCAGATACGGTTGCTGCTGGAAGTTAATGAAAATTATTTATATTATTAATTAAATTTCCCATTAATTTTCTTTTATTAACGTCTTCCTAAACCCAACCTACACAGTAACTTAAAACCAGTAGTTGTGCCGAGTATACTTTGTTATCTGTTAAGTACCAAATAACCTGTATTTTTAAATGTCTACCCTAAATTCAATCAACACAGTACTGTAAAGATATTAATTATTGTTATACAGTGTCATAAAAAATGCTGCTATGTTGATGTGCATATCACACTTGTGTTCGGTAGTTAGGGTAGTCCATTGTCTTTTGTTTTCTTTCATTTTTGATCAGGTAAGGTAAAGGTTTAAAATAAAGGAATATGTGTTTGTTATTTTGGCCTTGTCAGCTCCCGAATTCAAACCCAATAAAACTTTGATTTAATATTTTCTTTGTCTTGTCTTTGATGTTGTGCACCATCCCTAGACGGTGCGTAACAGACATGTATAGAAATGGTCCAGACTTGTTCAACGTTCAGAAAGATGCATAAAACAGTCATCGTTGTGTTAGGGCGCTCTATACGGTCACTGAGTGTGGGAAAAAAAACAGTTGAACTTTTAATATAAAAGTTTTTTTTTTTTGGGGGGGGGGGGGTGCACAAAAGTATTCTTATGGATAAATATTTCGACTGAACCACTGAAGGCATATGGTCTGTTTTTATAGTGTTTGTTTCTGGATCTTAATCGAGCCAGGAACATTGCTATCTATAGAGAATGAGAGAGCTCTCAGATTGAATCTAAAATATCTTCATTTGTGTTTTGAAAATGAAGGTCTCAGAGGATTGGAACAACGTGAATGTGAGTAATTCTAACATTTTTGGGTGAACTAACACTTTAAGGTTTCATGCACCTTTTAGCACATGGATAATCTGCTTGTGGTTCATTCATTTATTCATTCATTTTCCTTTGGCTTAGTGCCTTTTTTATCAGGGATTGCCATAGCGGAATGAACTGCCAACTGTTACAGCATATGTTTTACGCAGCAGATGCCCTTCCAGTCTCTCAACCCAGTACTGGCACACACACACACACACTCACACACTCCCTATGGCCAATTTAGCTCATTCAATTCACCTATACTGCATGTCTTTGGACTGTGGGGGAAACCAGAGCACCCAGAGGAAACCTATGTGCACGCAGAAATTTCAACTGGCCCAGCAGGGACTCGAACTAGTGTCCTTCTTGCTGTAAGGTGACAGTGCTAACCACTGAGTCACCATGCCCCCCTAATTCAATACTAGTATTCAAATTTGTACATACCGGGAGCTCAATACTGTACATTTCTACTGATTCACACTGAAGAAAAACCTACAATGAGCCACTGAATGTAACTTGATAGCACTCCAAACTTCAAAACATGTTCTTTGTAGATGAAAACTCCCATACATAATCGTGGGCCATACACATACAAAATTAGATACTCATTTACCCCTCTTTTCATCTTCATGGGAACAATGCATGTCCCAACATGTGTTCTTTATTTGGGTTTTCTGTTTCTCTGATTTATTCATTTGTTTGAGGCCAGCCTGATTTATTGGCTGAACTCATGGTAAAATCTCCTATAAAACATGCTCATGCACTTCAGCTTTAACTCACTTTAGGATGTGTTTGCTTTGACCGTGAAATGTCCTCACGGTAAACATGGATTAAATGCACCTCTGTGTCTATTTCTTGCTAGTTAGAGGCTTTTTGTTTCCTGTCAGGAAGTAAAAACGAATCATTCCGCTAAACAAAACCAGCTGTTCTTGTTGGATTCTCTGTTTTTGTGTGTGGCAGCAACTCTAAAGGAAGAGTTAATGCATTGAGCAAACTCATGTCGAGAGGTTAAGGGTAAGGAATGGGCAAACTTTTACATCTGTGTCATTTCAGACGTCGAATCCAATCCAGTGGCTTTCTTATTTGCGAGGTAATGAATTGGTTGAGCAGATGGATCAGCTCGAAGTTGAGAATGATGCAACAAGCACAGATAACAGTATACTTTTACTTAGCATTGACAGACTAGTTTTCTTCTGTCGGGAACTTGAGTATCTCTTCCATTTAATTACAATTCCAGTAAGAATCTTGTTTCTCCTTTACACTGTGATGCACAAACTGCAGACGCCTGACCAGATTTACTCCACTTTTATTGTCTTTTACTTCAAAATATCAACAGTTTGGACCCACAACACATTTTTAAAGCATAGTAAAATTTGGTTATTGACTTGTATGAACCATTTGGCTCACAAACATAACAAAGAAAAGTGATTTAAGCAAGAATTGATGCATTATTATGTTATGGTGATGTGCGTTTAGTTATGCATTCAGAAGTACACAGAATTAGAATCCACAAAGTAATCAATTGAACATGTTTCATATAAACATTGAGCTACAGTTAATCTACAGTTGACATTATTACATAAAGATCACATATTTAACAATGGTGCTTCATAATGAGCTCTCGCTGGACGATCTTCACCACCTACAGTTTTTTGTTGGAAATTCTGCAGTGTTTTTTAATAGTTTTGTTAAGGCATACTGAGACATGGTACATTGTCGTTCTTTTACAGTTACATCCTGAGAACGAAAAAATTCTGATGTTGCTTTGAAGTTTTTAAAACCCTGACATCTCAGCTAAATTTCTCAAATGGCCAATTGTGTGTTGTTCCATGAGGCACTACCAACACAACTGTTGCTTTCAAACTATGCATCTTTTTCATGGTCAATAAAGCAAATTCATACGCTACAAAAATCAATTAATAACTTTTTTGCCTTAAAAGCAAAACATTGACAAGCAAGGATAAATGTGACCTCACTAGAAATAAAGTGTGCATGCTGATAACCCCTATCATTTAGTTTCATCGATGTCAACCTTTAAGCTAATAATACCTGATAAAAAGTTATAACTTTTGAGTGATCTCAATTTTTTCCAGAGCTGTAAGTAACAATTTATCCTTGGTCTACACTACCTGACAAAAGTCTTGTCGTGGATCTTAGTTGTCAGAGCAACAAATAATAACTTGACGTCTAGTTGATCATTTGGAAAAGTGGCAGAGCTATTTTTCAGGTCATCTGTTGAACTGCATTCCAATCATCACAAATACTGCAGAAGACCTATTGCTACCCGCATGGATTCAAGTTTCTCAAAGAAATCAGTCAAGTTTGGTAAAGGAAAAATCATGGTTTGGGGTTACATTCAGTATGGGGGCATGCAAGAGATCTGCAGAGTGAATGGCAACATCAACAGCCTGACATATTAAGAGATTTGTGCTGCCCATTACATTACAAACCACAGAAGAGGGCAAAATCTTCAGCAGGATAGCACTCCTCATACTTCAGCCTCCACATCAAAGTTCCTGAAACCCAAACAGGTCAAGGTGCTTCAGCATTGGCCAGCCCAGTCACCAGAAAGCATGTCAGGAGACATTATTGAGCATGTCTGGAGTAAAAGGAAGGAGCAGGCATTGAAGATGAATCCAAATAATCTTGATGAACTCTGGGAGTCTTGCAAGAAGGCTTTCTTTGCCATTCCAGATGACTTCATTAATAAGTTATTTGACTCATTGCAGAGATGTATGGGTGCAGTCTTCCAAGCTCATGGGAGTCATAAACAATATTAATTATTTTTCCACTGCAACATGACTTTATATTCTATACTGTACATTATTTCTGTTAAGTGACAAGCAACAAAAATTCTGTTTTTGTCTAAGCAAAGTCAGACCTTACTGTCCTAATTAAATAATAAAAAATCAAGGCATGATCGTTTTTTATTTTGTCAAAAAAAAAAGCATAATCTAGAGGCCTTTGCCTTTCATATAAGCCACTTCTGATACCAAATGATAAACTAGAAGTCAAGTTATTATTTGATGCTCCTTAAACTTGGATACTACTTTGTACTACTTTGTTCTTGTAATTATGCTTACACTGTAAAAGCAATCAGTTGACTGATTGATACTTTAAAAGCTGAGTAAACCCATTGCCTTAAATGTAATAAGTAAATGAATATGTTTATAATTATAGAAAATAAGCCAACTTAATAGTTCCAAGTTATAATAGGTTTATTTATTATTTTTTTGTGAAGTCAACTTGCCGCTTTTAAAACAACAGGTCTACTCACTTTACTCAATGGAAGAAACAAATCACTTTTTATAGTGAAACTGTTCAAATCAATCTTTTTGTATTTTTTTAAATACATTAAATAAAACTTTTTAACTCTCATCCACTGATATTGGACTTCCTGTCTCAATTAACAAAGCAATTAAAGCATAGTTTACCCAGAAATATATCAATTCTGTCATTTTTTTCTTACCCTGATCTAAACCTTTGTGCACTGTAAAAATGCTGGGTTCCACAGAGTTCCTTCATGTTGTCCCAACACAAATCGATTAAGTTTATGTAATTATTTTACAAATTTTTGGGGATTTCATATAAAACAAAATAAATTATTCCAAAAAAACTCAAGAATTGTGTTAATTCAGCTCATTTTAAATAATTTGTTTAAACAATCAGTAAAAAATAATCTTTCAGTAATCAATAATCTTTCAACAGTATCTACACTGGAAAAAAATATTTATTGGATTATTAAAAACATTTAAGGTAAGTGGTTGCAAACAATTTATTTATGCTTAATTTTTTAACAAACAAATTAAGTTGAACATTACTTAATTTAATTAATTTGTTTAAATTTAGCCCATATAAATTGTTTGCAACAATTTACCAAAAATCTTTTTTTTCACTGTATTGTCCTCCTATTCCTCATAAGAAAGTCATCCCACTTCAGAAGTAATAGACAGAATCTACATTTTTGGATGAGCTATCTCTTTAAACTCTCTCACCGCATACCCTCTCACAGAGTGGTGGTACGGGATGTGCAGGTTCCATTACGAAACACCATATCAGAGGCCATGCACTCCTTGGGAAAGTCCTGTGGGCCGCATGTGGTCTGCCGGCGAAGGGCCACAGCACAGTAGTCCACCTGCTCAGCGTCCAGTCCATTCTCCAGCCAGCGAAAGCAGATGATTCGTTGGAATGAGCGGCGGAAGTTGTCTGACACAAACCCATAGAGAATGGGATTGGCGCCGCTGTTGGCGTAGCTCAGAATAACAAAGAGTTGAGTCACCATGGGGTCCGGTGGCTTGCGAAACACACTGATCAACTGCACGATGTAAAACGGCATCCAGCAGAGCACAAAAACAGCGACCACCAGCAGCACCATGCGTGTGATCTTCTTCTCAGAGCGTCGCCTCTGCAACCAGCCCGCTTTCAAACCCACGGCTCGCATGCGTACCACAATCAAGCAGTAGCACAAACAAATGGCTGCAACGGGGAGCAAAAACCCTAGTAGGAATGTATAAACTACGAACGCTTCTGACCACGAAGACTCAGGCCACAGGAAATTGCAGTCCACCCCTCCGTCCTGCGCTGGGACCGTGTCTGCAAAGATGATAATGGGTAGGATTACAAGCAACGACAGTCCCCAAACACAAACGTTGACCACTTTTGCGACCGTTGGGCGTCGGTAGCGGGCCGCTTTGATAGGGTGCACGACCGCGATATACCGGTCCACACTCAACACGGTCAGGCAGAAGATGCTTGTGAACATGTTAATGCCATCCACGCTGAGAACCAGGCGGCACATGAGCGAACCGAACGGCCAGTGGTGCACTGCGGCTGAAGTTGCCAGAAACGGGACGCTCAGCATGAAGAGTTCATCTGCTATGGCGAGATTGAGAATGTAGATGTTGGTGGCCGTTTTCATTTTGGCATATTTAAGGATGACGTAGATGACCATTGCGTTTCCTGTGACGCCAATGCAACAAACCAGTGCATAGATGGAGGGGATGATGATTTTGCTGGCATCAGGTTCAGATTCATAATACTCGTAGTCACCGGTGGAGTTGAAAGGCAGATCGGTTGTAAGCATGAAGCTCTCGTTTCCATTGTATCCAGCAAGTTCGGCCATTTTGCAGTGTTTTTAGGATTTTAGGTTTGTGATTTTTAAATTTACAATCAATGACCTTCCGTGACATCAAACATCCTGAAGTCTTGTTTTTGTCTTCATTTTGCCAGTCTGCAGACCAACCCAAGACTTGTGACAACCTCCTTAAATATATTTCGCCACTCAGCAGGTCCTTGAGACCAACCCTACAGCCTCAAACAGGTCTCATTTTAGCTTCAAAAAGATTTGGCTTCAGAATTGAAACGCAGAAGAAGAAAAAGTTGTAATCTGAAGGCTAAATGGTAGCATGTGCAGAATTTTAAGTATGAGCATTCCTCTTGGATTCCGAGGCCAACCTGTGCTGGTCTATGAGAGTGTGCAGGTGTTAAGGGGCATGGCTCACTGAGCATCATTCAACTTCTCAATCTTGGCAGGGGAAAGGCATTCCAGCTCATTAAAAACAAATTGAGTCTGTGAATCAAAGTATTACCGCGTTACTCTCTCTGTGCTCCTGCGTGAAGAACAGCCTCCTGGTGGGGAATGTGATCCAGGGCATATTGTCAAATCAAGATTAGTTCATCCACACTTCCATCGTACCATCATGAGCATAGATGGGTAGAGGAGTGAGGTCTAACACATTCAGTTTTCTTTGCCTTGCTGTTGTTCCTTTGCTCCAGGTATCACTAAGACCTATGGAAAGAAACAACTCATTAGTTAAAAGTACTAATAATTGAATAAATTTGCTTAGTTGTCTCTTTTTAAACCATAAATTTAGAAGTTTTAGGGGGTTTTTTTTGGGGGGGGGGTTGTACCTATTGGCTGCAACCCATCACTGGGAAACATCCAAACACACTCATTCACACAGATACAGTACAGACAATTTAGCCTTCCCAATTTGTTTTGTTTTTGGACTTGAAGGGGGAAAACCAGAGCACCCGGAGGAAACCCACGCTAACATGGGAGAACATGCAAACTCCACACAGAAATGCCAACTGACCCAGCTAGGGCTCGAACCAGCGACCTTTTTGCTTTGAGGTGATTGTGCTACCCACTGTGCCACCGTGCTGCCAATAAAATGCTGTTGAAATTAGTTAATGCATCATAATTTCAACAATTTGTTTGAAATGTATGGTAAACAAATCGTAATGGGGTAATTAATGGTTAGGATTTGAACAGAACAGTCAAAAATTGCAACATAACCCAGGTAGCAAAGAATTCTGGCCCAGATTTGGCATAACGCTGGCACAGCAGGTATTCGTCTGGCACTGGCATACTGCATGTGGGCCAAACATGGACTGGGTTTGGCAGAGGTGGCTCCGTCTTTAAGGCGGCACACAAGACCTGGGCCAGATATCAAATGTAGTATTTGGACCAGATATTAAAATGTATATGGGGCCACGTAAGTTTGGCCTATCTTGACTCACTTTTAAAATGCATTTAAATTATTTTTGAGTAAAGAGAAAATTGTACCAATCAGGCCACTGAAAAAGTGCGTCCATAAAGCGAAATGATTTATGGGTTTATCAAATTCATTGCAGTAGTGACACTAGTAGTGGGTCATTAACTTGGCTGAGACTTGGCCAAGATATGGTCCATGTTTGGCCCTTGTATGGAAGCCAGACTTGGTCCAATCATGTACCAAAATTCATTGCGGCATGTGGGCCAAGCAAAATTTGATTGTGTGGGGCAGATTTGGGCCAGAGAAATTTTGTTATGTCTGAGAAAGGTTAGAAAGGAACATGAACAAGCAACAAATAACATATCTACAGTGCTTTTTAAGTACATCATCAGGTACATCTGGTTGCTCTCACAGAAAAATGTCTGACAGGCTTATCAGCAGTTTTTTATAAGACTGAAGGGCTTTATTCTTCAAAAACAAACACCTGCATGTTTATCCCACAATATGAAACAAAATATTGATCTGAGCTGTTATATTTATTAACTCTTTAATTAGGCATAATGTAGGCTAAATGCAGTCTACACTAACCTACATATTATTCAGTCACAAGTCAAAAACTGCAGCGTGAAAGCAAAACCTATAAATATGGATGCGAATATGAATGTATTCACTTACAGACAAGATGTTTCAAACTACCCGGATGAGCCTATATTTTTAGGTTTCAGATGTTGTTAACTGTGAATAACATACCTTGGAATGTCATGATTGACTAAACACACTGCTTCCAAATGCTTCTGAATGCCAAGGAGCTGTGTAGTAATCTTAGGTAATGTCAATCACAACATTATTAAATCAATTTTTTAAGATCAATAGTTTTAGCTTTTAGCAGTAGCTGATAGAAAGACAGACAGACAGACAGACACTTTATTTATCCCAAAGGGACATTCATAATACCTAATACACTGTGAACTAACATGAAAATATTTATTAACTAATTTTAACAATGATATGATTCAATATTGGAAAACTTTAATGCTCATGGGTAATTCATGTTTTTTGTTGCTGTTTTTAACTTGTGTTTACAAATGTGGCATTAATGTAAAGTGCTACTATTTTTAATAATGTTCTAACTAATTAACTAACGTTAACCAACAGCGAGCTAACTAATATTTATTATATTATCAATCTTTGTTAATGTTATAAAAATGCAAAGCTTATCGTAACTTCAGTACATTAAATAATTTGTTTGTTTACAATAAAGTTTCACTAGTTAACGTTAATAAACTAAAAATGAACAACCATAGTTTAGCATTTAGCATAGTTTATCGCGCCACTGATGCGATCCAAGACCAGCGACGAGATGATCCCAAGGTTTTCATAATCCTGGACCAGGCCGTATCCTGAGCAGCTGCTGTGGTGGTCATGGAAGAGTGGAGAGCATGAGACTGATTCCTGTGTTGCTCCAAGGACAGACGAGTCTTCGGTGAGGTCCAGCTTCCTGCGCCTAGACTGCAGCTCTACACAAGACATTTGGCCATAGGAGAAATGGTCGTGCCCAACTGAGCCAGGTTTCTCTCGAGGTTTTGTTTTTTTTTAAATCTTCACTTTCACCAATTGGTGAAGTTTTTTTCCTCGCCGCTGTCGCCACTGGCTTGCATGGTTCGGGATCTGTAGAGCTGCGCATTGATTGATTTGCTCTTCAGTGTTTGGACTCTCAGTAGTGATTATTAACCCACAACTGACCTGAGCTAAACTGAACTGAACTGAACTTAATCTCTGAAAACTGAACTGACACTGTTTCAATTCACTGTATTCTTCTATGTGAAGCTGCTTTTACACAATCTACAATGTATAAGCGCTATACAAATAAAGATAAATTGATTGGAATTTAATAATGCATAATCACAATCCAAAGTCATTAACATTAGTTGATGCACGACTAGTTAACAAGAACTAACAATGTAATGTAATGTGTATTTATATAGCACATTTATTGTGTATGGCCGTACACCCAAAGCTTCACAATCATGAGGGGGGATGGATGGCGATGATTGGGAGGGGCAAATAGAGGGAATTTGGCCAGGACACCAGGGCTACACCCTTACTCTTTACGAGAAGTGTCATGGAATTTTTAATGACCACAGAGAGTCAGGATCTCAGTTTAACGCTTCATCCAAAAGAGGGCGCTCACTGACAGTATAGTGTCCCCTTCACTATACTGGGGCATTAGGACTCACACAGACTGCAGGTTGAGTGCCCCCTGCTGGCCTCATTAACACCACTTCCAACAGCAATCTAGTTTTCCCATGTGGTCTCCCATCCAGATACTGACCAGTCTCAGCTCTGCTTAGCTTTAGTAAGTAACCATTCTTGGGCTGCAGGGTGACCTGGCAGTGAACAATAAATGACTCTATTTTAATTATTGTAATAAAAGATAAATAAATACTGTAGTAAATGTGTTGTATATATTTACTCATGCTAGTGCATACATTAACTAGCATTAATGGAACCTTAACATTTAAGATTTTAATTAGCATTAGCAATTAAGATTAGTACCTAATTAACAAGTTGTTAGCTAATTGTATCAAATTGATACAGAAACATGACTGAGTCCAGTTCATCCATAGTGTTTGTGTATACATATTTGCTCTGGATTATATAAATTAAATCAAAGGTTTAGTGTGATATACTCATAATCCTTGTCACTGTAAATGCATGAGTGTGTGTGAGTGTGTGTGTATGTGTGTATTCTCTGTTAGCCGTCCCTCTGTTCAATTAGAAGACAAGACGACGCAGAGACATCTTTGACATCAATCTGTTTGCTCACAGAGAGCAAACATCCTGCTACAGGACCACGGCGATGGCAACTAAATGAGAAAGTAATGAAAAGGAGAGGACAGAAAACACTAGCCCCCGCACCTCCTCACAGCTCAAGATGAGCCGCCGGTGGCCCCGATCATCCAAAAGGCAAATGCAGTGTTAAGCACAAATCAGGTAAGCTAATAATACGAATGGCTGGAATACAAATGGCTTTGCCTTGGCATTGTATTGTATTAAAACAGCTAACGGTCAACAGAATATCGAAAACAGAAAATAGATAAGGCTTATCCTCTCCCCTGCCATTCGATTTAATAGTTTCAAACCGAGAGATAAAAATGTCCATTTAAAAAGATGGAATGGTTTGCGAAATCTAGATCAACACACACTCGAAAAATGATGTCTGCTGTTTGTTACTTGTTTAAAATGAGTTTTTTGTGGGACAAATTGTTTTTTTTTATGTTCAATCCACTTCAATTTGTTAAAATAAATAATTTAACTTAACTCCTCATGTTGTCTCAACACAAATCAATTGAGTGGAACTCAGCATCTTTTACAGCACAAGCTTCACCCATGCAGTTTACTCAAAGTAAATATGCTTTTAAGGTAAAACTTTACGATAAGATTGCATTAGTTAATGCTAGTTAGTGTTACTAACATGAAGCACTGAACAATAAAAGAGGGGAAACCCTTCAGTATTTAATGACATGAAGTTGTTCATTGTTAGTTTATGTTAACTAACAGTGCATTAACTAATGTTAACAAGCATGAACTTGGATTTAAAATGGATTAGTAAACATTGAACTATGATTAATAAGTGCAGTATTGTTCATTATTAATTCCTGTTAGTAAACACTACACTGTTAACAATTTTTGTAAATTACACAGTATTTAATTGTAACATTAACTGTATTTTACTGATATGTAGTGTTACTTTAAAGATGCATTGTGAAAATTGCTGTATATTTCACAGTAAATATGTGCAATACTGTAAAAAGATAAATGGCGCTGTAAATGTAAATACAGTATTTTTGCTGTAATTGATTTACAGTAAGTAACTGGCAAACTACTGCCAATAAGTTGCTATACATTCTACAGGAAATTGTTAACAGTGTAACATTAATTAAATAATTAATTAACCTTTTTATGAAATGTGACCACTTTTATTGAAATGAAGCAACAGTGAACTTAATTAAGCTTTAAAAAAAGAAGACACTGTTGTGTTTTAGTCTTTAGAGCTGCATTTATCTACTTGAAATAACTGATAGGGTTTGTTTATTCCAAAAGCAAAATGCTGTCATTGTTTACTCACACTCCTGTGTAGTAAACATTCGAAATTTAGAGCCTGAATGAAGATATCTGTACTCAAAACCTAAGAGATATCTGTCAATCCTTTGTTTATTCCCCCAAATGCTTCTCAAAGACATCAAATAAGAAAGAAAATCTATATGAACTGAGCAGTTTGATCCAATTCAGAGACACAATCATTTTATATGATAAATAGTTTGCAGGCTAGTTCACTTTGTTGATATATAAATTTTGATTAGCAAGCAATGTTTACACCATTTAGAATCTCAAATACACCTGCCTGAAGTGAAAGTAAAAAGGACATAATTATTCACTGTTTTGGCAAAAGCACCAAATGATAGTGATGGTAGTCAAAACTGTGTAAAATTTGTCACTTTATTGTGACAAAATGGTTCTTTGATTTAACTAAAATGTCCCAAGAAGTTGTATTTACTAACAAAAACAATGAACAATACATTAATTGTGGTATTTATTCATTTTTGTTAATGTTAGTAAATAAAAATACATGTTAACTTAAAGTGCATTAAAAAATATTAACAAGCACAGTGTTGGATGTCAATAATGCATTAGTAAATATTGAATTTATTCATTCACTCATTCATTCATTCAGTCATTCATTTATTCATTCATTCATTCATTCATTCATTCATTTTCCTTCAGCCTTCATAACCCTTATTTATTAGTGGTTGCCACAGCAGAATGAACCGCCAACTATTCCAGTGTATGTGTTTTGACTGTGGGGGAAACCGCAGCACCCGGAGGAAACCCACGCAAACAAAGGGAGAACATGCAAACTCCACACAGAAATGCCATTTGGCCCAGCCGGGACTTGAACCAGCACCCTTCTTGCTGTGAGGCAACAGTACTAATCACTGAGCCACCGTCCCGCCTAAATATTGAATTTTTTATTTAAAAAAAGCTATACAAGCATTATTCGCTGTTTGTTCACGTTAAAAAATAAATACATGAACTACGTGTCCCGTATTGTAAAGTAGTACTATTAAATTTTGTAGCCAGCTGTAGTGTATGTGTGTGTGGATGTTTCCCAGTGATGGGTTGCAGCTGGAAGGGCATCCGCTGCGTAAAACATATGCTGGATAAGTTGGCGGTTCATTCCGCTGTGGCAACCCCAGATTAATAAATGGACTAAGCCAAAAAGGAAAGGAATGAATGAATAAATGAATGAATAAAAGACAATCAATTCTAATTTTGCATTTTTTTCTCCATGTTTGCAGTTCTTAATGCGTGTCTTTAATTGACCTTAATTTAGCACATTTATTTTTTAAGTTATGTTTATTTTTGTCCATTATTCATTTTAAAATCTATCAGTTAATTAATCAGATGTCGACAAGTACAGTCCATAGCTATTGTATCGGCAAAACATGGTTAAGCTCTACAAATCATTTCAGAGCCCTATATCTCAGTCATTAGTGCATTTACACACTGTAAAAAATGCTGCAACATTTACAGTATTACTGCCAATTTCGGTTGCCAGAAATGCTGTAAGATTTACAAGTGCACTGAAAATTTACAATTACAACTGTGCTGTAAAAGTACAGCACAGTTGTAATTGTTCATTTACAATGCGCTTGTAAATTGTGCCAGTATTACTGTAAAAATAGCCAGTAATACTGTAAAATTTACAAGAGCACAGTAATTTAACTATTACAACTGTGCTGTAAAAGTTCAACACCGTTATAATTGTTAATTTACAGTGCACTTGTAAATTTTGCCAGTAAAACTGTAAAATTTACAGTGCACTTGTAAAAATTGTCCAGTAATATTGTGAAAATGGTTCAGTAATACTGTAAAAATT
>CAIGQZ010001108.1:2904777-2921445 GCA_903798205.1 Danio tinwini
AAAAAAATTACATTTCATCATTTACTCACACTCAAGCAGTTGTAAACTTTCCCAAATTTCTTTCTCCTTGAAGATATTCTGAAGAATGTTGGAAACCAGCAACCTTTGACATCCATAGTAGTAGGAACAAAAAATACTACAATGGCTGCTTTCTTTCCAGCATTCTTCATATCACACTCAGAAATAAAGGCACAAAAGCCATCACTAGGGTGGTACCTTTTCAAAAGGTACACTTTTATACCTATCAGGTCCACATTTGTACCTTAAAGTAAATCTCGTGGGACCCTAATGGTACAAATGTTTACAATAAAGGTACAAAAATGTTCCTTTAAGGTACAAAAGGGTACTCCAGTATCCTTTTGTACCTTTATTTCTGTGTGTATTTTCTGCTTGTTTGTGTTGCAATTCAAACAAGTTAGAAACAAATAGAAAATGAGTATGACAGAATCTTCACTTTATGTAAGCTGTCTATTTAAAAGTTACACATAGGTTCTTAAAAGACACAAACCTTAAAAGACACACACAAAAAAAAATGGTCAGAAAAGTATCATACGAATATTTTATTTCTGCTTTTACTAAATCATATTTATTTAGCAGCATCAGATATGCTTACAACCAAAGCATTCTTCATTCTGAGAATTTAAAAGGATGAGGATTGACATGCTAAGCAGCTTTTTGTCATCTTTTTGTAAAGATTATGAAATTCATCACCTTGGAACTGTAAGGTTCTATCTGCGTTCTGAATGATTTTGAGATATTGAGCTTCAAAGTTTTTGCATTCCATATAGCAAACAATATGTGTGTAACAGTTCTCTTTCATACATTAACATGACAGAGACCCTAAATATACTCTACTCTAAATGTAAATCATCAAAATTTTCATAAATTTGCACATTGGGGTAAACAAAACAGGGTAAATGCAGATAGAACCTTTTAATTCTAAATAGTCAATTTTCCGCTTGGAATTATAATGTTCTGTCTGGCAGAGCATGCATTGAAGCATTACTTTTGTAGAATACAATCAATCTGCTTATTAATTTAATAAAAAAAAATTGGTGTTGTCACAATATTTTGATGTTTGAGAAAGCAATGTTTTCTTTCTATAACCTTTATGCAATGTTTTAGGATTATTTTTTTCTTGTTCAAATTAAGCATACAAAGCTGTGCTATATATTTCGCCCAGTGCAGATATTTGTTGAATTATAAGCAATGTAGGAATTATTGAATTATATGCCCCATTAATTAAATTAAGTATTTGCGCAATTGAGTTGCTTAAAGTTTAATAAACACTGACTATAAATACACAAATAATATTTCACACATAATATATTACTTTTTTAATAACTGTTTCTTTTCAACAATGTAAAATTTAATATTTCATCTAAATGTCAAAAATGCTTCCAAATCATCACATTTACACAAATCTTTTCAGTTTCAGGTTACTTCTCAATTTTGTGTGGTGTGGCAATTATTTAGTCGACTGATTTTGGACTTTCCGGAAAAATGAAAATGAAAGCTGATCTTGATTGGTCCTTGTGTGTGCATTCGAAATACTGACTGGCTCACAGAAAAATACTTTTAGAGCCAAGATAGAGTTTGATTTTGTAGATAAAATCTTTTTTGTTTTTTAAATAAAAAGTCTTAAAATGTAAACAACTTACTTAAAAAAAATCACAATTTAAATAAGTTGTCATTAATTAAAGTGAATATGTGAATAACTCAATTTTGACAAAAATGTCAGATAGAAGCTTATAATTCTAAGGTGACGATTTGTATATAATGATGCATGTCACTGATTAGACAAAACATTCATTTTGATGCTTTTATTTTGCACCTATAATGTAAAATCAATTTATAAAATGATATAAGGGTGAAATAATTTCCCTTTTTTGACAAAATTAAAGATGATTGCAGCCAAAAAGTTTTTTTAAATGTTAATCAGGGCACACAAGGGTTCTGTTTTAACTAACTTTTGTAAAATAGTCAAAATATGAGTAAAATAATCATACATCTTTCAGCGAAACAAATCAATTTATTAAAAAAATGAAAGAACTTACGACAAAAAGAATGCATACTTCCGACATGCGCTTATATAAATGAATGAGTGATCATACATAAAACGTACTCATATTTTAGATGATTAAAAATGTCTTGTTGACAAACAGGTAAAATTAAGTGCTCTAAAAGTTAGTGGCAAAATATAACTATTTAACCGGCATTGTAACTGCTTGGTGGTTTACCTTTTGTCCATAGGGTAATCATTAAACCATACAAAAAATGAGCTTAAAGTGATGTCAGGAATAAAATATAACCAAGATAATCGGTCACAATATTTTTTTTCCTGAGACTGCAAGTTAAAAGGTTAAACTGACAATTTATTTTACCCATACTGTATGATTAACCCAAGTATGTACAAAGGCATTTACTTCTATTTCATACTCTAAAATTCACTTTGTGAAGTCTACTTTGTGGCATCTGTGCAAGAATGCGTTGTGTCTCAGTGTTTTCAGTCACACACAGAGCCCTGCAATCTCCTGGAGAAATGACAAGTAGAGCGGGCAGTGTGTTATTAAGGCGTCGTGATTACTGACGGAGACTTGTCACCCTCTAATAAAGAAAAATACTTGGTCTTCTTTCAGTCTTTCCTGCCATACATGTTCTCTCAAAATGTCACATCATCTCATGCATACAGAGACATTTACAGACATTTTCAACCTTATACAAAAGCTCCATCGCAATGTATAAGGCAGGTTAAAAGCACAAACGCATCACAATTCATACACAAGTATTATTTTAATGTGCTTTGATAGCATGTCATAATGTCAACAACTGCTTACGAATACATAAACAACTAGAACTATATCTTCAAGAGAATTTATTAGTTACAGTTCAGGTTGCCTTGAACAGACCATTCAAAGTTATACTGAGAAATTACCATGTTTATGTGCTATTTAATGCATATTATTCAGCATATCTTGAGCAAAATGGGGTAAAACATCTGATGTATTGTTTGTATTTCCATTAATTTCAGAATTTTAAAGTCTTAGTTGTTTCTTTTAGGTGTATATCCCCTAAAAAATGTTTCTTTCACGTGTATGTCCACACCAAAAATAAAGTTGTTAACATACAGGTGTGTCTATATAAATAAATACACATTAAAAAGGAAGAAATTAACAAAGCGACCACATTATTGTAACAAAATTACTAACTGGAGTTCGACTGTTCCAGTAAAACTGATGCAGTAACAGAAATCGTCCACTCGATGGCAGCATTTTCGCGCTCAAAATGGCACCTCTTCAGATCCTCTCATGACTGAAGGTTTGTAATATATTTTTTTATATATTACGTTAAAATAATGTATTTTAAACGGCTAGACTTATAAATATCGTGTTTTTACGTTGGTGAACCAATTCTCAATTACTAAAAAGTAGTAGTCAATTAGTTAACTTGCTAAGCGATGCTAATAATACTTAGCAATTATTAGTAAGCAACTTGAAGATACAAAAATGCTGACTGTTTTGTCTTAATTTTCAGACTTCATTATTGAATACTAATAACTCGGTTGGACACATACCAATGTATTATTTGAAGTACACTACTGTTCAAAAGTGAGTTTTTTTACATTAACATTAAATAAGACTGGAAAAATAACTGGTTTATTATTATTATTATTTTTGTGTGTAGAATGCATGTCTTTTATATCGATTAATGTTTGCATAATCAGTTTTGCTGCAAAAACCATAGATAAATTATGGTAATTGTAGCAAAACCATGGTTAGTTACCAAATTCATTTAGAAAGGATGCATTAAGCTGATAAAAAAAGATGCAATAAAGATATTTGTTAGAAAACATTTATTAAAATATACCACCGCTTTCACAAAACTAAACAAAAAAATCAGCACAACTGTTTTCAACACTGACAGTAAGAAATGTTTCTGGAGCACCACATCAGCATCATATTATGATATTATTATGACTGAAAGATCAAGTGATCCTGAAGCCTGGAGTAATGATGCTGAACCACATTGAGCTTTGCATTACCAGGAATATTTTACATTTTAAAATACATTAAAATGGGTTTACAGTTTTTACTGTATTTTCAGTCAAACAAAAGCATAAAAGATCTCCTTCAAAACCTTTTGAGCAGTAGTGTAAATATGTAGATGAATACGGCAATAATAGGTAAAAAAAAATGTGTCTAAGTATTATTGTATTACAATTATGGTACTTTTTGTTTGGGGTGAAAGCGCTAATGCTCGAATTAACTGATTTATTATAATTAAATCATTATTTACCAAAAAGTAAAAGATCACTAGTTAAATAATTTTTCATAAGGCATATTTTATTCAGTTAATATGCCTTTGGCGAGCTGCTTTATAGTTCAGATATTCTGAAACACCTAAATAAAGAATTAAAACACATCAAATTATGTTTAGTGTTGACTTAAAATACTGCGCTTGGACACTCAAACATTTCTAAGGTTAACATTGGAAGATATTATTGCAAAATGTAAAAAAAAAAACATTTAACAAGCAGCGAGTTACTATTAACTAACTTGAATAAGAAATTGATCCTGATCCAGAAAATGAACTGTTTAAGGTGAACATGGCTATTACCCAGTTTGCACCTTGTCTTCCTGTGCCCACGACGGACTGTGTTCACTGGGCATTTGTGTGGCTGGCATACAACGGTGACTCTTATAGGTGCCCAGATGTCTAAAGCTCCGCCCACACTGGTAGCAGGTGTAGGGCGTAGCACCGCTGTGAATGCGCATGTGTGTGTATAAATTGCCCAGCTCTTTAAACCTGCGGCCGCACTGAGGACAAGCGTACGGACTCTCTCCTGTATGCACACGCTGGTGCCGCTTGAGTCCGGACAGCACTGGGAATCCCTTTCCACACTGTGGACAAGGGAATGGACTCTGGGCTCCGCTGTGGCTCAGGCGGTGGCTCTTGAGTCGAGCGGTGTGCCGAAAACGCTCCCCGCACTCTGGACAAACGAAGGGCTTCTCGCCAGTGTGGATGCGCTGGTGCTGCCGAAGGTTGCCTAAATAGTTGAAGTGACGGCCGCAGTCACCGCACTCATAGCCGCCCTCCACTTTCTTTTCCCGTGCGCCCCTGCTAGCAGGTCCTGCCTCACCCGAGTCACCCTCTGCCTGAGAGGAAGAGCCGGCAGAGGTGGACTGTAGCAGGCTCTCGCCGTGATGCATGAGCTTGATGTGCTCCTCCAGAAAAGAGGAGTCTGGGCAGAGAGTGCCACAGAACGGGCAGATGAAGGTGTGGGAGGAGAAAGGCTGACCTAGAGGATAGACAGATGTCTGTTAGGATTGTTGTATCATATTGAGAGGGTTTAATGAGATGAAAAGTTCTGACATCTCATCAATGTTGTTTAGAACTTGATCACTTTTAAAAACACTAAAGATGATTTCAATTTAGAATTTATTAAATGGGGTAGCCCCTTGAGATGAACCATCTCATTTTCGAGGGGGTCCCTAAGAAGTACATAAATCAAACAGAGTACATCACGTCATAACAAACATACAGCACACAAAACAAACAAACAAACAAGCAGCACACTTCACCTGAAACACTTCCCACAGTCTAAAGTCTAAGCAAACAAAAACATGATCAAAAGTACAAACAATTTGATATACAAATAAATAATAAGCATTTAAATTGGACCCAATATTAATAACATATTCACAAGTTGCTTCCAAAAATAGAAGATGAATTAGTCCTAAAAAGACTAAATGACTTAATTGATTTAAAAGAAAAAGGAAGATTGTTCTAGTCAAAAGGAGCTTTGTATTACCTACAGCCACTTTCTGTTGTAATTCTTGGAATAAAAAAGTAATTCTGTTGCGTATGTCGAAGAAAATATGAGGAGGTAAATAGAACAAAAAACTGCTTTAATAAATAAGAGGGGAAACTAAAATAAACAAATTTAAAAAGAAAAACAAATACCAATGACATTGTCCGCAAACCAAGAGATTTGTATAATATACAATGATGGGTTAAAACAAACCTAGAGAATTGAAGACAGTATTTAAAGGTTTTAAATTAATACCATAGGTATTGCTATAATAATATCAGCATAATCAATAATGGGGAAAATTAATTAAGAAATAAAAAAAAAATGTCTTACTTGAAATGAAAAACAATTAATAGAACAATAAAGAGAACCTAAGCACCGATATGACTTTAATTATAAAATTAATAAGGAGTTTAAAGGACAGTTCAGTATCAAGCCAAAGACCTAGATATTTAAATTAATCAACACTAGACAACTGTGATCCATCATTAAATCTAATATTTATGTCTACCGAATGAAACCGCTTAGATTTTTTAAAGAAACACCATACTACAAGACTTCTTTTCATTTAGCATAAGTTTCTTTATATTAAACCATTCTTGAATTAAAGTAAAGTCTAACTGCAAAGAAGACTGAATATATGAAATATCAGAACAGGAAAAATAAACAACAGAATCATCTGCATAAAGTTGAATCCGGCAGACTGAACAGAATTTAGGCAAATCGTTAATAAATAAACAAAACAGCAGAGGACTTAAAAAATATAAAGTGATAACCATTGATCCTGAACCTTGCCTTTTTCTATTGAATGATGATTCTTCAATAACCCTGACTTTGAATTAAAAACTAACCTTTTTCTCAGGATTAACAGCTGCAGAGAAAACAATCATCAATTCCTGGTTCCCTCCTAATCTCCTGTCAATTCAGCAATGGTTATATATTATTTTATAGACATTGTTCGACTAGAGTATGCGATGTCTTTAAAGATGTAGGTGACAAACTTTTTTTCTGTTTTCTGTTTGATCTGTTCTACAATCATTTTATTAGACATTTTTTTCAGTTATGTACTTCTCTGACATTGTGTATATAGTTTTTCCCCTCTCTACTTATATACTTACAGGTTTTCTGTAAAATTATGCATATATTCCTATATGTGTGTCTGTTTGTGTATATATATATATATATATATATATATATATAATTTGTACATTTTTATATTTTGTTTCATCTTGTTATCAACTATGAACCAAGTCAATGTTGAGGAATTCTATTATAACCATTGTTGATAAGCATGTTTACTACAGTTTTTCTCAGTGGCTTTGGTGTATCTTACAAGACTATTTCTATTTGCACAACAGTTAATGCATTTCTCAAAACAATTAGTACAAACTGCAAAACCTAGTTGATAACCTGCAGAAGTGTGTCACTTGCTTAAAGAGCCCCTATTATGGGTTTTTGAAAATGACCTTCCATGTAGTGTGTAACACAGCTCTTAGTGAAGTGAAATATCCAGCTAAAGCTTAAATCTGAAAGTGGACAGTTTTTAAAACTATTGATTCATCTATAAAAGTCGACTCATAGTGGTTTAAATGAATCGTCTTGATAACGAATCTTCAGCCGTTTAGGCATGACGTCGTTATGAAACAATGGTTGCGCGCGCAGACCCGGCAAAATTCAAAACTGCGGCCCCGCCCACTAACACAGCAGCAAGACGCTCATGAAGACGCTGTGTTTACCTGGATATTATTGGAAGTGTGAGGGAAAGGAGTCGTTCAGAAATCTGCACGCTTACAATAGGCGATCTATCACTACACAGCTCATGCATTAGTTTCTGCCTCCATCTTGTAATGGACAGACAAGACACCAGGGGTGCAGGCAAAATAAGGACAAAATATTAGGTACACCGGCAGGCTGCTGAACGCTGGGTTTCGGGCTGGTGAGCAGCACTGAAAAGGCTTGCGAATGGAGAGCGGGAGCCTGCAGAGATAGCTTGTCAGAGGACAGAGGATGCTACAACCTCCCGGTTGGGGATGTGATCGTTTAGAAAAGCAGAGTACAGGTAAGCACTTGGAACATATAGCAGTTCACGGACGAGGTGCCACAGCAATGATTGCAAATAGAAATGATCTACATGTTTTGTTACTAGTAACCGCGTGTACTGTATCAGGTTAACTCTTTATATTCTCATATCGCGTCTAATGCAACGTTGTAAACGCGATGCGTGCTGCTTTGTTTACAGATTTAAATGCATTCGTGAACTCGTTCCACTGCCATTTGTCGTTGCTATGGCCACCGTTAGCTGATCCTGCACACGTGCAGCGGTCAAGGTTCAGAATAGTTTAGCTTTTGCTGCTGTGTGGATTAAAACTGAATGTGTGTCATACATATGCTAGTGTTTAACTGCACTGCTTTCAGCGCTGAGGTGTCTGAATAACACTGTTGAGAACCGGGTACTGTTTACTGTGGTGTTAGTAAGTTTACTTAAAAAAAAATGGATAGCTCATTCCTCAAAAGCAAGTATTCATGTCAATGAAAGTGTCAGTGTCATCAAGATGAAAAGTCCTGACATTATTGATTATGAACAAGATAGTCAAATGGCTTTGTCATGTTTTCATTATGACACTTTACTCTGTAAATTTTTTCCAATGCAGAAAAGTCAGATTTTGGTGACACGTCCTGAAAATGCTCAAGACAGCACTATATACTATTTGCACAGCCATTTGAAAACTATAGTAAAGTTAGACATCACTGTATTTAATGAGGTATCAGTACAAGAAACTGAATATGCAGTATCAGTACAAGACACTGCATCTCTGTTTAATGTTTATTGCCTTTTTCTTTTCTTGTATTTAATTTTGTGTTGTCACTCGTTACTTTATGTACACTGAAAGCTTCTGTTACCAAAACAAATTCCTTGTGTGTGTGAAGCACACTTGGCAATAAAACTGATTCTGATTCTGATTCTGATATGTATGTTTCACATTTTATGCTCTTTACAATTCTAATTTATTCACAGCATTGTGCAAAAGAATAAATACACCCATATTTACACACAAACATAAACTTCCTTTGGGTAGAGCTGTGCACAACTGTAAACAATATTGCAGTACATATTGGAACTGAACCTAAACATACACAGGTCTGTAAATCATTCATCAAATTGTTCAGTTTAGAAGACATTTTCAGAAAACTAAAGATTTAAAATTATTTATAAAATTTTCTTGACATATTGACATGTTGTTTAACTTTTTTGTATGTAATGACTCAAGTAATGAAATGAGGACTATTAGTTTTATATGGATTGACTTCAGCATCCACAAGTTTAGTTAATTTTGACTGGCATGACATAAGCAAATGATAATGTTACAAACAGCAGAGAGTTGTATGAAAGCAATCGATGCATGTCCAAAAGCATTTGCAATTTGTTGGAAGGAATGAGAAACTGCAGCTATGATGTGCACAAATGATTAATTGTTTTGAGAAATGCATTAATTGTTGTGCAAATGTAAATAGTGTTATGAGAAATGCACCAAAGCCACTGAGAAAAACTGTAATAACAAAGTTTAAGTCAAAAAACAAATATATATCTATATAGTTTTTAATATTTAGATTTTAAAAAAAAGTATAAACATTTATATGTATGTGTCTATAATATCGTCTTTACATCAAACAAATTACCCGTAAATTTGAGACTGTTCTGTCTTCTGGCTGCTGTTTTCAGTCTCACACATTTTTTTCCTTTTTCTGAAAGTCTTAATAACACCATCATCAGTTTTTTTCTTTTATTATTTCAGCAAATAGGATAGTAAAAAAAATTATAATAATTGTTGTACTTTCCCATTCACTGTGCTCCAACTTTACCCAACTATGATGACTTCCGCTACTAACAAACCCGGGAAATGTGAAAAGAGTCCATACGGTTACAAAAATATATAATGTAAAATAATTAAGGATGCATTAAATTAAAAAAAGACATTTCAAAATTATGCTATTTCACAATTGCTGTTCTTTTAAACTTTACATTCATCATGATTTAATTCTGGGGGAAAAAATTATAGGGTGTTAGGGTGCACTCTCACTAGGCACAATTGCTGGAACCGTGCCTCCCCTCTCCCCTGACAGCCTGCACTCACAATACATCTTTACCTTCCAAGCCAGAGCACGCTTACGTCATCGATGGTGTTAAACAGGAAGAGAAGTGCTCTTGCTCAGCACAGTGGAGACTGCTTTAGTTATATCGCTTTGTATTATTTTAAGTCGTTTGGGATACAGTGACACACAGTCAAATATTTTGCCGAACAGAACCACAACTTTTGACACTCATAAATGTTTATAAAGCCATCGTGCTCCAGGTAATAGGTTTGCTGAAAATGTAGCTGACGTGCAGCGGTGGGTTTGCATCTTTAATAAACTAAGACAGTGTGTGTTCATTGAAAAGAAAGAATGATTAATAAATCCAAATGAAACAGTCCCTTAAAAGTGTCTTCAGTTTCGCGCTCAGGCGAGCTTTGCACTTACACTACATTAAGCCCAATCTAATCGAGCTCTGGCACTCCTATTGGCCAGGGCCGGCCAATAAACTGAGCCTGGGCCCAATCTGGAGCACTCACACTTGTCAAATAAACCAAGAAATGCCCCCGGGCACAATTCGCATAGCCCAGTGTGAGTAAGCCCTTAGAAAGACTGAACTGAACTTTTTAAAACTGTTTTAATTAACAATTGTTTTATCATGGCAGAGGAGGCACTTATTGTGGCTTTGTCCAGATATCCTGAGTAATATCTTTGTTTTTACTTTGTTATTGTTTTGTCACATGGACCTTGTTTTACACTACTCTTCTCTTTTTAAACCTATTCCACAGTCCAGCATCTCATTTTTAGAAGCAAAGCCACATTTGGTGTGATTAAGCCCTAACAATGCTGAACATTCAGTCAGTGTAAATCTGCATATGATATATATATATATAGCAGCCCATAATTTTGAAAACTAGCACATCCATTTTTACATGGTTTGAATAAACATAAGGGTGATAAATGACCATTTGCAGTTTTGGGTGACTCGTCTCTTCTTGCCGGCCAGATTTCAGGCATTACTGTAGATGATTCATTTATACACTGTATTCCAAAAATAATTTTAAATAATATAAAGCGAGTCGCACACCGGATGTGCTGCACATGACAGTTAAAATTATTGCACACCAGACGGGCACATTTGCATGTAATTTTAAATTAAACTATTCAGACGGCGCTCTGTGGCATGGCAGAAATATGAACAGTGACCTAAGTCGTGGCTGGGTGCCGTGTGTACCCTGAAATGTTGTTTAAAATTCTGAAATGCATGGTGCTGTGTGTAGCGACACATCACGTCGCCGAGCTGCGCTTCTGGTGTGCCCTTAATCAACAGCCAAACTGACATTTACTGTCAGTCTCCAGTGGTCAGTCTCTAGTGGTCAGTCTCAAATTCCCAAAAAACATCACATTATGCAAAGATAAATAAGTTGCAAACAGCGGAGCACACTGACTGCAGCAAATGAGATTGCTAAAATGCAATGCACACTTGAGCAGTTGTGTTGTAAAATACATATCATAAATGTGTTTTTTGTGTGTGTGTGTGTGAGAATTAGTTGTTTATTATATATAACATTTGTGTGAAAAATCTGAAGCCAGAAAAACAATAATCTAGAAAACACACTGTAATAAATGTTGATTTCAGAAGTGTGTCACACAATAATTCTTTTTAGCATTCTAGAATTCACATGAGACTGCCACATTCTCTTTGTTAAATCACTGACCTGGCTCCATTCTGTCCATACTGTCCTCTGCTGGGCTGCTTCTGTCTTCTCGCGGGGAGCCCTGAGTGTCCAGAGGAAAGTGGTCAGACACTGACCTCAGACTTCCTCTGCCTTCTTCAGAGTCTTCATTTTCATCTTCCTCATCCATGGGAGGAACATCTTCACATTTTGTTTCGGAATCCCCTAATAAAGTAGAGGAGAACAGTGATTAATTAATGCAACCCCCTCTGTGTTTTCCAAAGTTATTCAGATGATGACACAAAGCCCTACATATGTTAAAATCTCACCATTAAACATGCCCACATTTACTGTGAATTTAGCTCATATCTAAAGTGAGGGAGATTAAAATAATGCAAAACGTGTGTGTGTGGACATACTATAGTACATATATGCAGTCTTTGTAAATACAGCTATATTGATTTGTATAATGAAATACATGATTAAACTGCACTATATGCTTACAGCAATGCATGTAATTGTATACGCAACTACATGCATATGTTATATGCACTATACTCAACTATATCAGCACTACTGATAATGCATATTCAATGCAAAATGTGCATATATACTGCAACGCATACACACCATCTACAAATAATACAATGTATATACACATAATATAGCTGTACACATCTAGATGTATTGAACATGCATACTGCATAGGCATACTGCATGCAAAAATAGGTGACAATGCATGCATATTATATCTCCCTACTACATGTATAATACAATTAACTATACATATACTGCATGCAGAATGCTCAACAATAATGCATTTCTTGAAAAAAACTGATATATATATACACACATACATACAAAATATAAATGTAAGATACAATTCAATGATAAGGCTAAGTGCAATCGATGCCTACTACATGGAGCCATAAGCACGTTATAGTGCATGCATAATAAATGCAACTACATGCATTTCATAAAATATACCTATACTACAAAGCATGCATACCACATCCAAAAAGTGCAAGTTGCAAAGAGAGCCCACATGCTGCTACTACACATGCTACAATGCATTTATATTTTTATACTACATGTAACATATTTATTTACAATATTATATTAACATAATACATAATGATTGCATACTTATAGTGCGTGATCAAGCAGTACCTTTAAACTCGGCTGAGTTGAGTTCCACTCCTGTCATCCACTCATAATCATACATGCGCTTACTGGCGGACGGCAGCATGCTGAAGATATCCGTCTCGGCGTCGGTGTCTGCGGGTCCGCTGTCCGGCCACAGGCTCAGCGAGCCGTGCGGCTGCGCTTCGGTCCGGACGTCCCGTTCAGAGCCAAAGGCCTGATTGCTGTGGTCGCTCTCCACTTCGGCAGCCCCGCGCTGGTTCTTATCCTTCATCAGATAGTCGCAGATCGCGTTGATGTTCTCCTTCTTCACCACGGGTGTCCCGGTTTTGGCTTTCTTCGGCTCGGCGCTGTATTTCTGGTGCTCCGATTTCCTGAAATCCAGGCTACTGAAGTTGGAGACCCTCCCGTCTTTCTCCGCCGACTCCAGTTTGGCCTTGAGCAGCTCGATCTCGTCGGATTTCTCGCGGAGCTCCATCTTCAGGACGCGGATCCGCACACCGACCAGCTTGCGGATCTCGGACAGCGCGGACTCCAGCACCACCGTGATGTTCCTGCCCAAGTGCTCCGTGATTTCGGTCACCGAACACACCAGCTGCTCGTCGGGCTCGAGCTCGGAGAAATCCTCCTCGTCCCGGCTGAACGGGCCGGCGCTGTCTACAAACGCGCCCTGGGACTCCGAGGACGCCCCTGTTTCCATGTAGCAGTGGTTCCTTTTTCGGCTCATGCTAAAGAGCGCGGACGCTGAGCGCAGATCTGCAATGTTTTGATCGCGATGGACACCGAGGATGAGCAGACAGACACCATAGAGCACCAGACCGACTTCCTGCAGCCTCGGAAGTGGACGATAGAGACAGCGCCCTCTATCGAGCCACCCTTTGTCTGCACTCGGATGGATAGATAGATAGATAGATAGATAGATAGATAGATAGATAGATAGATTAGATAGATAGATAGATAGATAGATAGATAGATAGATAGATAGATAGATAGATAGATAGATAGATAGATAGATAACACATACAGTATAATACACTTTACTATAGTATGGTTGGCGAACACCAAGTTAGTATTTTAGTAACGCAAGCCCTGTTTTGTTTGCTCTGGTTTTGAAGCAGCTGTTTTGGCTAATCGCCTCTAGATGTCGCTCTTTAGACGCGTTTTACACTGTAGACTTGACCTTATGTTCAGGGCCAGTTAGTCAAACACTAGTGTTGCTTTTCAGAGTTTACTCAAAGTCTCTTTAAATGTATTCTATAGTCTTTGTTCTGCTTAAAGCAGTTGACTATTTTGTAACGGACTTTAAAAAAGCAAGATTGAATGAAAATAAACTGTGACAAGGACTAAGACTAATTGTGACAAATACTAAGCACTTTCTAAACGGGTTAAGCCACAAAATAATGAAAGTATAATACAGTGTAATAATACATTTTTTTACATTCTAAGAATATGTCCTGTTTCATTAATGGATTTACAGATTGTTTTGTTTATTTGTTTAATTAACAAAAATAAAATAAATATATAAAAAATCTTTCAAATGATTTCTGGAAGAATTAACAGTGTTGGGGAAAGTTACTTTAGAAAGTAATGCATTGCAATATTGAGTTACTCCCTAAAAAAGTAACCAGTTGCATTACTACCGTAAGTAATTGTTACCTTACTTTTGCGTTACATTTTATTACCTGGCTGAGGCTTGATCTCTTAAAACTTGCAGGGGAGGAACTTTGCAGGGCAAAAAGAGTATTTTTCTAACAAAATTAGGCTATATGAAGTGGCCCAAAATTGTTTCAATGTTTCCTGTTGCTCTCTTGGGTTTTTCATCTATTTTTTAGTCTTATCAGGTGTTTAAATTTTCATGAACAGAACAGAAATTAACTGATTCAGATGTGCGCTCTAACTGAAACGTCAGAAAACGTTTAATAGGCTACCATAAAAGGCGTATATTTTACACAGTTTTGCAACCTTGAAGGCCTCCACAGACTATTAACATTAAATGGTCTATTGTTGCACAAACGTGTAAGCATTTTAGACTTTTTTCCACATGCAACGTTGTATTATAGATATACTGTTAATGAGGATACTACTGTTTACAAACTACAGTGGCACCGCCAATATTTTGGAGCCAAAGTCACGATACTACCATAGTACTGGTAAACCATGCAACCCTACTGCTGAGAACCTCCTAATCCCAGACCTCTACATGCTGTATACAGATTAATGAACGTTTAAAGCAATGCGGTTTGCTACTATTGTACTTTTTGTCTTGTTAAAAAGTAAAATCACTGTCCATTCAGATAATCCTCTTTTCCTTTTCTTCCATGTTCAAAATAATGAGAATATTTCCATCGCATTAATGTAAGGCTCTGCCATCTTCCTTTTTGTCTGTTCCTACAGTCATTCATTGTGTGTGGGATTCAACATGACTATGTTCATTATAATTCAGCACATTATTTTTTAAAAAGCGAATGAACTAATCTAAAAAGTAACTCGCATTACATTTTTTTTAAAAGTAACTCAGATATTATAACTTAATATAGAAAAATAACGTGTTACTTTACTCGTTACTTAGAAAAGTGATATTATTACGCAACTTGCATATCTTGCATTGCGTTACCCCCAACATATGTATAGAAAAAGTACAGATTTTACATGAATACACCTGCTATGCTGAATGTCCACTATATCTGTTTTCACTATTTATAATAAATTCTATTTACACAATAGTTATTTCAAACAATAAACACTTGTATTATGTATATAAAACAATTTGCTCATTTTAATCTGTAACATGTTTCTTTTTATTGTTTGTGTTTATTTTTTGGCAAAATTAATCTATACATCATATCTGAAAAGGGATAACATACCCAAATATTCAGTCATTATTTACTCATTCTCCACTTGTTCTAAACCTGTCTGAGTTTCTTTCTTCTGTTGAACACAAAGGAAGATATTCTGAAGAATGCTGGGAAAAAAGCAGCAGCCATTGACCTCCATAATATTAATTGGTCTTATTTAAGCTTATTATTATTACTTATTACGGATGTCAATGGCTGCCTTTTTCCAGCATCCTTCAGAGTATCTTGTTTTGTGTTAATCAGAAGAAAGAAACTCATAAATGTTTAGAGCAACTTCAGTGTGAGTAATGACATGGAAATGTTCATTTTTGGGGTGAACTAGCCCTTTAACTTTCAGCCATTGCGGGTAAATGGAAACCTGGGTTATCTTGCTTCAAGTTTCGCAAAAAAATAAAATAAATCTAAGATTTACTATAAGGGTTAACATCCTTATTTGAATATTAGCAGCGTCACAGTCCTATTAAGCTATTAATCATTATTTGTCATTTTCCTCTCAAAAACAGAACACTGTATTTTCATGACATGTTTAAAGGTGCTGTATGTACGTTTTTGACTATTGTAAAGCATAAAAATACCATATGTTTGCAGATATTTAAGAAACAAGTGAACATTCTTGTTTATCTAAAAAACAATGCTAAAGTCAGATATTCTGCTTTGAAAATGGGTGTTATGTGCCAAAATGGCAGTTTTTGCTTTGGTTATTTTAACCTGCCCAACCTGCCCAATGCCCAGTATTTTAACCTGCCCAGTTTAGCCAATTATATTTCATCACTCCGGGTTGCCTTGGTGAAAAAGCATATTTCATTCATTCAGTCAGGATGGCCCTCAAAGCATGCGCCTGTGATTGAAATGCGATCTCCGGTGTACAATAGCAGCCTCCAAAATGAGACACAAATTTACAGTTCCAAATGAGGTGGTTATTAATTAGCAAATAATATACATATTCTGAACGTAAACATTAGCTGATCAGGTTACAGTAGCTACGTTTCTATCCATGTATTTTTATGTGCATTTTGCATATGCGCATAAAAATTGGTTGATGTTTCCCGGCCCACCTCTTGATCTATTATTATTATTATTATTATTATTATTATTATTATTATTATTATTA
>CAIGQZ010001108.1:2926586-2950237 GCA_903798205.1 Danio tinwini
ATATATATATATATATATATATCAGATAAAATAGTATGTGCGGGCGGGTGGCAGGTGGATGATTATAATGAAGGAGCAGATTCGGGTGACATTTCAGCTGATCCGCGCATCTCTATACTGCACTTTCGAAACAATATCATAAAAAGAAAGGAAAAAACATTGCAAACACAAAATCTTGACGCAATTGATGACAAATAGATTTTAAACATTTTTTTTAATAATGATCAATTCATTTTGTGGCTTTTAGAGCTGAATCTGTGTTTGCACATAATTCTAAAAATCACAGTGCAAAAGCAAAAAATCTAAAGGAATGAATGTGAACTATGAACTGGTGCACTAACTTCCACTATACAGACAGACATCTGCGTTTTACATCCCGGCACGAGTCCAAACTAGTCCCACTGATTCCGATGAGCACTAAGACCCCAAAACTAACACTGAACAGTTTTCCATTTTCCATCATTAAATACAAAAAGTTCAAAACGTACAAAATATTCGATCTCAGCTTACCATTATTAACATACGCAATATGTTCCACACACACATTTTGGCTCTGTGTCATCAGTCTTTTTGAAAGCAGCTTCTTCTTCTTTCAGACAAACGTTGCTTTGTATTGCACAGTGTCGCTCTCGTTGACTTCCAGCACGCCGCTGAGGGGACGGGGGGCTTCTGTGGAGGGGTAAACGCCATTTCTCATTTTGTTCTGGCACTGACGAAGTTCAGCTGCGTATCCTTCAAAACTGTCCTCCAGAGTGACACCCTTGTCCCGCACACGCGAGTCCGGCTGTGCTGTCGAGCTTTGGCTGTTTACTGCTGAAGTGCTTGTGTTTTCTTCCTCTGTACCTGGAGACAAGTGTGCAGACCAGTCAGTACGGCACATATCAAGAAATGGTTCGATTTCACCAAGTAGGACAGGTTCCTGGATCTACATCTATGTTTAACCTGGAACAACACTCCAATCACCCAATCAGATTTAAAGGATAAATTGAGAGATTGGGTTAAATTTAGGCTTGCTAGATTTGAGTGCTTCTACATCATTGTTATCTACTATTAACCCGCTCTGATTTTAAGAATATTTATGGTTAGGGTTTGGGATTGGTTATATTTTCAATTAGGAATGATGTTACAGGATCAACATAGATGTTAATCTTCTTTGGCAAAATCACACCCACCATGAAGAAACACAGAGCGAATGTGGGAATGGACCATGAAACTGAAGAGGGAAAACAGGAATGTCACAAAAGATCACAGGCAAGACTAGTCTGAATTTGCTAGGATTTATTAGATTAGATTCACACAAAATCAACATGATGATCAACTACAAAGCAAACAGGATGACAAGAAAACTAACAATGTGACTATGTTTGGAGAATAGCATAGAGGATGAACTTTAAAATGTAGTGTGAAATACTGTAATCTAGTCCTGCTAGAACCCAGGTGCTTCTACATCGTTGTTATCTAACTATTAACCCGCTCTGATTTTGAGAATTATTTATGGTTAGGGGTTTGAATTGGTTATATTTTCAATCAGGAATGGGATCAACATAGATGTTAATTAAGAATGGCATCTTATTTGGCAAAAATCACACCCACCATGAAGAAATACATAGAGAGAATGTGGGAATGGACACTCAGATGAACTGGAGAGGGGAATGAGTATCAAGTTTTGGTTGAACTGTCCCCTTTCTGCAAGATGGCTTTCGCTTTGTTGACGTGAATCTTCATACAGTTAGTTTGCTTTGGAATGTGGTTGTGATTTATGAAGGGATAGTTCACCCAAAATGAAAATGTCCACATTATTTACTAACTCCCATGTGGTTCTAAACTTTTATCATTGTCTTTCTTCTGTTGAACACAAAACTACACAGAAAACCAGTCCGTGTTAAATTCACGGTGTTAAAGCATTTCAGAGTAAAATGTTGAAATTACAGAGTTAGATTTTGATAAATCAGAGTTCGAAGCTGATTTGATGCAGTGTAAAATCAAGGAGTTCAGTGCTTCCCATAGGTTTGAAATATACTTGCAGTGGTAGCCAGATTGAAAGACACCTTTTACCCACAGCACATATGATGAACTACATGCGACAAACAAAAAAATTATGTGATTTTTTAACAGTTTAATTGTTTTATTTTTTTTTATTCTCTCTCTCTCAGGTTCAGGTTGCTTTATTGGCATAACATTTTGTACAGTATCGACAAAAGCATTTTAGATAGCTATGTAATATATTAACATCATCAAATTAATAAAATATACACAAATGAGAAATAAATTACTGTAAAAAAGGAATAAAAACAGACAATATCTCTAAAAATATATAATAATTATAAGTGTGGATTATTTAAATAAGGCGAATCAGTTGATTTACCATTTCAAATGGTGTACAAATATTTAGCAGCCAGTTTAGATGTCATTTCGTCCCCTCCGAGTAGTAAAGTTTTTCTGAGTCGTTTATTAAAGAATAAATTATTCAATGTTGCTCAACTGTCTGCATATGCACAGCCGTGAAGCCAAGCGAAAGTAGGTTTAAATAAAAAGATGAGGTAAATACACATACAATTAACAACAACTTTGGCGAAAGCCAAATACTGGACATAAGAAGATTTAGAAACCCTGGGTGGATGGATTTTTAAGTGGCAAAAAGGCGCATCTATGTGGGTCTGCAGAGCACGTGACTGTCTCTGGGAGAGTTGACAGTTTTCATGCACACAGAACCAGCAGTAGCATACGAAACAGGTCAACGAGAGGCAAATTTCCACTGGTTAATGGATCACAGATACTTGGTTATCTTGGGCGAATATAAAACAAGTGTAAATGGATGATAATAATAGAAATAATTATTTAAAAAGTGTCACCAAATATATTTGGGGCAGCTGTTAATATACCTGTGCGGCCCACTCAAGTAAAGTCTATCTGTGGGAAGCACTGGAGTTACAACCAACACTTGATGGTGTTATTTCCAGCATTCACTTGACCAAACATCTTAATGGACATAAAAGTCAAGCCATTTTTTAAATCCTTTAAAGTCTTAAAAAGTGTCAATTTGCAGTCCTGGCTGTCAAGTGTTAACATGTTTTGTTAATAGAAATGATTAATAACATAGTTCGATTTTTTTTCTGTCATTGTTGAAGAATTGTCCTTTGTAAGTTATTTTAACTATCAGTCGGGAGTATTGTAATGTTTACTAGGTAGACTAGAGTTAAATTCTCTCTGTTAAAGTGTTGAATTTTCACTGTTTACACTATTAATCAACTCCCAGTAGGGTAGAGTTATTTTTTCATTCGATACAGTGTAAATATAACTCATTTATAGTGTTGTACAAGTAACTCTCTTAAGAGTGTTATTTTGACTCTGAAAATATTGGGACAATATGTTCACTGATTTGGAGTTGATTTTAACTCTGATAGAGTCAAAATAACACTGCTATTTTTTATTCTGATGAATGATGAATACTAGTAGCCATGTTAGGGCAAAAAATACGATGGAAGTCGATGGCTGCTTTTTCTAGCATTATCCTGTGTGTTCAACAGAAAAAGAAAAAAGCTCACTCAAGTTTGGAACAAGAGGAGGATGAGTAAATAATGATGAAATAGTCATTTCTGTGTGAACTATATCCCTTTAGATTATTGTCAACCTGGTAATAAAGTTTAGATTGATTATGTGAAATAGCCCGTTCTAGGTCTAGGACATTATTTTAAATAATACAAAATTAAGTCATCAAAACACTGACCATTCAAACAAGGCACCAGTATGTGCCCAATAACATTAAAAATAAATAAATCAGTAAAACGTATCTTATCTTGGTGTCATTACACTGTAAAAAAAAGTCTTAATTATTTAAAATTAGCACAGAAAGACTGAAGATGGTTTAAAGGGGTTAAACACTTTAAAATAATGTTTTAATTTTACAATTCTAGTAATACAATTTCATTATTTAACAATATTATAAAATAAAATCCCTAATATTATAACAACTAGAATAGTAAAATTAATTAATTCATTTTCCTTTGGCTTAATCTCTATTTCAGAGGTCGCCACAGTGGAATGCACTGCCAACTATTTCAAGCATATGTTTTACACAGCGGATGTCCTTCCAGCTGCAACCCAGTATTGGGAAACACCCTTACACATTCATTCACTCTCACACACACACACACACACAAACACACACACACACACACACACACACATACACACACACACACACTACGGCCAATTTAGTTTATTCAAATCACCTATAGCGCATGTCTTTGGACTGTGGGGGAAACAGGAGCACCCGGAGAAAATCCACGCCAACACGGGAAAACATGCAAACTCCACACAGAAATGCCAACTGGCCTAGCTGGGACTTAAACCAGCGACCTTCTTGCTGTGAGGCGACAATGCTAACCACTGAGCCACCGTGCCACCCCAGAAAAGAAAAATATATACATTTTTTTATTTTGAAGGGAAGACATAATAAGTTGTTCAGTTGAACAGTTCTAGCTCATGATGACCTCTGGAAACAGACAAATGGAGATGACTGGAGAGCTTTTTTCTTCATGCTCATGCTCCAATAGCAAAATCTAATGATTTTCATGCAGTCATCCCAAGTATACTTAAAGAGTTAGTTCACCCACAAATGAAAATTCAGTTTTTAATTACTCACCCTCGTGTCTTTCCAATGCTCCTGAAACTTTTGTTCACCTTCAGAACACAAATGGATTATATTTTAAATGAAATCTGAGAGCTCTCTAACCCTCCATAGGCAGCAATAGTCCAGAGACATTCAAAATCCAGAAAAGGAACCATAAACAATGTCAGAACATTCAATGTGACTTTAGTGGATCAACTGTAATCATACAAATCCTCTAAGAACACTTTTGCGCACACAATGTTTTTTTTTATGACTTCAACAAAGGAACCATAGCTGTCTATGAAGGTCAAAGAACTCCCAGATTTCATCTAAAATATCTTCAATTATGTTCTGAAGATGAACGAATGTCTCAGATGATTGGAACAACATAATGATGAGTAATTCATAACAGAATGTTTATTTTTGAGTGAACTAACCCTTTAAGCTGGATGTTTTTTGTGCATACAGGAGTTAAATGGAGCATACTTAAAAAAAAACACATGCACATTAGAAAGATTTGTCTTTGTATTCAGTCTAAAAAAAAATTCTCTTAAAGTTCTGAGTGACAAAACGTCTTCATTGATGACACATTGTGTACAAATATAAGCAACGCAAAATTGAGCATAGTGTGCAAATGCTGAAACTCACATCACACATGCACTGTACAAATACTCTACCATACACATTAAAACCAAAGTATGTGTTGTTTGACCTTCATTTTTATACTTTCATTAGGTTGAAAAGAAGGAAAAACATGCTGACCACCATATATTAGATATTATGGATTACCATAGAATAAATATCTGACTAGACTCCACATCACTGCAGCAGACATCTGGCTAATCAATATTCCAGTATGCTATACAAATTCAATCAAGGCAAGTCTGAATTGGGGGGGGGGGGGGGGGGGGGGGTACAAGATGCATATAGATGAAAGATGACAAGAAAGATGAAACTGAAGAGGGAAAACTGGGATGTCACACAAGATCACAGGCAAGACTAGTCTGATTTTGCTAGAATTTATTAGATCAGATTCACACAGAATCAACATGATGATCAACTACAAAGGAAACAGGATGGCAAGCAAACCAAAAATGTGACTGTGTTTTCAAGAATAGCATAGAGGATGAACTTTAAAATGTAGTGTGAAATATTGTAACCATAGTCCAAAACCCAGTTTAATGTCTCACGTTAGCCAATGACTAGATGAGTGGAGAGACATTTGCGTGTATCAAAAGGAAAATGAATGATTATTTACAGCATTATTGATACACCCATGTGAAGACTTTAATAACTGCAGTCCTTCTTGCATATACATAGCATGATCTGCAGGGTGTCTTGTCAAATTTTTACAAATTAAAAAGTCTTTTTTATTCTGCGCCACAAGAAAGACAAACGAAAGATTTTTAATTTAAAGCTTTTAACACACATAACACGTAGTTCACAGTTCGAACTAGCTGTTGATTTGATTTCTGTAGTAATAAAATGTACACTGTGCAAAGCATGCACATTTTCTACAAACACAGAATACCCAAATGCCCTGCTAAATATTACAAATAGTACACTGACTGTATTGAATACTGTATCCCACAATGGCATGAATGAAATCAATGCTATTTTATACATCTCTTAAATCGACTCATTAAAAAAAATACAAATAAAAATCGCACACTGTACATTTTGTGTCAGCTCATTCAGTTTAAAGTTTAAAGATCATGCAACAATGACAATTATAAGAGACTAAGTGCATAGTCTATACTGATAGGCAGTTTGTACATACTGTGCAATAAGCAATACATTACTATTTAATATCATACTAGCAAGCACAGCTACATATCTGCTAAAAAGTTTGGAGTCAGCAAGGAAGCGTTAGAATGATAGTGATTGACGTTAATAATGATACAAACATTTCATTTTCTGCTCTAATTCATAAAAAATAAATCCTGAAATTTGTACAATAATTGGCATATTGCACTGAAAAAAATTATTTCTGCAAAATTGTTGCAAACAATTTATATGGGTTGAATTTAAACAAACAAATTCAATTTTGTAACTTAATTTGTTTGTTTAAATTTAGCCCAAATAAATTGTTTACAACCGCTTTACGTAAAAAATTTGTAAATCCAAGGAATCTTTTTTTTTTTTTTTCTCTCCAGTGTGGAATGAATTTCTGAAGATTGGAGTGCGGTTCACTTAGTGCCTTTTTTAACTTATTTTTTCTAAAACACGCATGGTAAAACACTTGAAATTTTTTCTGGAAGTACATTACTTATTATACATGTGTTTGAAAGTATGTTAATATTTGCTTTATTATATAAAGTCCTGATAACATTTCTTCCAAATATTGACAGTAAAAATACTGTCAATTCGAGTTTTGTTGCCAAAAACTAAATGTTTTCATTGTTTGTAATTATTCCAGCAAAAATTTATTTTAGCACTTCTAAAGTTAAAATACTGGTATTGTGTTATTCTAAAGAAAGAATATAAACATTTATGAACACTTGACACATTTTTTACTAATTATTTTTTGCTCTAAATTACAAAACCAAAAGAAAAACTTTGTTTTACTCAAACACTTAAGTGCAAAATTGTAAATTTCAAGAAACTGAGAATTTTATTGTGGTACCTTAATAATATATACTGTTGATGTCAGAATTATTAGCCCCCTTGTATATTTTTCCCCAATTTCTGTTTAATGGTTTGTGTTTGTCTGTATGTGGTGTGAAATTATGGAACAGTCTGGAACAGATTCTGAAACTATGCCAGGATAGTAATCAATTAAAAAAGTTGTATAAGAATATACTATTAAAGGAATATATTAATTAACAGAGGGGATTGAAAAAATATAAAAAATGTACAAAAAATATATTGTTAAAAGGAGTGGGTTGATGAATAGAGACCATTATAAAAAAGAACAAAATGAGAAAAGTATGATGAAATTTCAGTTAATTGCTGTTTGCAGTACAATGTATGTTTTGGGTCTGTGTTATAAAAAAAGAAATGTACAAATGGTGAATTAACCATATATTATGTAAAAGATGCCAAAAGGATGAAACATGTAAAAGAAGATATAAGTAAAAGAAGAAACAAGTTAAAGTAATAAATGAATGATATGTGTGGTAATGAGGTGGGGAAATTAATAAACTTGTGCTTCAGCCCACATCATTTCGACCATGATGAAATGTATTTTGTTTAAAGAAATGTTTTAAGTGTATGATTTTTTTTTGTTCAAATCAAAATCAAATGGAAAGATTTTTTCAACACATTTCTAAACATAATAGTTTTAATAACTCATTTCTAATAACTTTTCATGGCAAAGATTTCTTTAATCTTTGCCATGAAGACAAAATATTTTACTAGATATTTTTCAAGATACTAGTATTCAACTTAAAGTGACATTTCAAGGCTTAACTGAGTTAATTAGGTTAATTAGGCAAGTTAATGTAAAACAGTGTTTTTTTCTGTAGGCAATCGAAAAAAATTATTGCTTAAGGGGGCTAATAATATTGACCTTAAAATGGTATCTAAAAAATGAAAAATTACTTTTATTCTAGCCGAAATAAAACAAAAAAGACTTTCTCTAGAGGAAAAAAATATTATAGGAAATACTGTGAAAATTTCCTTGCACCGCTAAACATCATTTGGGAAACATTTGAAAAAGAAAAAAAAAACTTCACAGGAGGGCTCATAATTCTGACTTCTACTGTACATAATTAGTTTTGTTACTATAACAACACCTGATGAAAGACAACAACATAAATATTAAGTTATTTTACATTTAAAAAACAAGTTTTTGATCAGAGAAATTCAGTGTTAGTGAACATAACAGACTCCTTTAAAAAATCACTGAGCTCAAACTTTTTAACATGTGATTATGAAGCTGATCCTAGTAAGTACTGTACAAGACTATGACACTCAAACACACGTAAGCCACAACACACACACTCAGCGCTAGTCAGGCGGGTGAAATACCTGTGCCGTGAACAGCCGGTGGAGGAGTGAAGTTGGCCTCGGCTAGACTGCCATCATAAGGCGGTGGTGATGTGGGCGGTGGAGGCGGGAGCAGGGTGGAGTTTGGACTGCTGATGTCACCCTCCGCCACCAGAGTCAGATCCCCTAGGCCTTCCTCCTCCTCCTGCTCGCGGGCACCAGCGGAGCGCAGGATGGGGGAGAGCGGCGCGCTGAACGGGGCTGAGGCTGGGTGTCCATTACAGGGGCTGGATTTAGAGGGATGGGGGTTTGTGGAAGTGGTAGTGGTGTGGCCGGGTTTATGGGAGGTCGGGGTTGAGCAGGACGGAGGAGATTGGGGTTTGGGATCAGGGTTTACTCGGAGGAAGTCGGGAAGAACAAGATCTTCTTTTCTCAGCAGGCCTCTCTGGTCGTCAACACGACTGCTCTGAGCACGACTCAGCAACTCGAAAAACTCTGCAAGATTAGAGGGATTTCAATAATAAGTTAACTTTGTAGAGCGTTACAACATGAAGTCCAGAGATATTAAGCCTAAATAAAACACACTGCAATAACCACGTAATGTCAATGTCTACGTGGTTATGTGCTTTTTTCCCCTGATCTCATACTTTGCTACTTTAAGGAAAGCCTGGGAGTTTTTTTTTTTTCACCTCCTTTACCTCAATGTATCTTATTTCCTATGCTACCTCTCGTCTCACCTGTCGTCCCCTAAAATGTGTGATGTTTGTGTATTCACCTTATTCTCCGTGTACGAGCGGGTGCAGCCATTTGAATCATTTTGGCTTGAGACTTCCAGTCTTATTCACTTCCATTCATTTTTAGACGTTAAAAACAGCTCGTTCTGCTGCTTGATGTTGCAAACTGAGGTTTTCTTATTAAATTATTCTATTTTGTCTGTATAGTCATGCAAACACTTGTTTGTAGAGTGAGTAGTTTGACCATTTTCAGCCGTTTATTATTCCTAGTCATTTCTTCCATAGGCGACTGAATCGGAAGTTCTAAAACAATTGCAAAAACGAGCGCACTTCCGCAGTTTAGAATAAGGTCAATAGTCGGAGGGGTCCAATTTCGCTGCAAGTAGAAGTGTGTGACAAATAAAGACTTTTTTCATCATCATCCCAAAAATGCATTTAGACAGTACAGCTACACTTTAAAATACATACACTATAAAATAGTCACATGTACTTTATTTAGCTTTTAAACACAATTTCATTCTATATAAGACTCTATTGACATTAGACATATAAATTATTAGTTATAACTAGGCCCACACGGAATCTGCGCGTTTAGAATTCAGAAGATTTTTAGCCAATCATTGATTCTGTTCATTTACTTGTGTAAATGCGTGTAAATTCATATTTATTCAGTTTTTACATTAATTATAATTATATTAGTTAGTAATATTACTGACTAATATGAAAATATTTATATTATTTATTTTACAATAGTTTGTAAAGTAATATTTTCTGTCTTTTAGTACATATATTATATGAGAGACTTGCTTTGTTTACCAAATAAAGTGGATCTTATTGGATTTGCATTGTAAACATTAAATAAACTTTAAAAATGTATTACTTTTTATTTCAATATAGTAAGGTTTTAGTTATGATACTCCCAAAATCATTCCGCATAAATTCGCAGATTTTTAACAAAATTCTGCGCAGAAATAGCAAAAAATGTCCGCAGAATCCGTCTGGCCCTAGTTAATTTACTATAATTTAGTGTTATAACTACAATATTATTAAAATCTGAAATAAAGCTGAAAAACCTAGAAAAATTGCCTCAGCAGTGTTATTGTAATAAACTGAAAATTGTATTAAATTCATAAAACTAAACTAAAATTATAAACAGTTTAAACTAAGCTTTTATTTTAGCAATTTAAACTAAGCTAAAATAAAATAAACACTAACTAAACAAAATACATAAAAATATAAAACCTGAAATTATTTTAGCTCAGTTGCCAAGCAAAAAATCCTTTAAATTGTAAGTTGAACAAAATAAAAACAACATACCTAAAATAAAAACTATAATAAAATACTATAGACGTTTTAAAAATGTACAACAATTAAACGACAAAACACATCAAAATTGACTATTTAAATATAAATAAAAACTAAAAACTACAAAAATATCACTGATTAAAAAAACAAACTGCCAACCGAATTCAAAATATTAATAAATACTAAAATGGTGTATAAATATAATAAAGGTATTATTCATTCATACAAATCCTATTTACACAAAATCTCTATTTCATCAACTTCTGTTCAAATACAACCTTGTACACCGCTTATTAAATGTCACTGAAAAAGCATAACTGACAGAATTTTCTTTTTATGATTCAGCATAATTTGTTTCAAAATGGGTCTTGGTTTGATATCTTCTTATGAAGTGAAATTCACACATTTGTAAGTATTGTTAAAGTTCACAAAAGCACAGAAAGGTCAGTGAAAAGTGTCAAATATGTACCTTCAGTTTCATCTATATGATTCTTTTTGCCTTTCTTCCTCTCAGAAGCAGCTGTGCGGGGATGCTTGTCTTCAACATCTGCTTTCAGTGGTTTCACTGTCGACTTATTGTCTCTCTAGCAATGCAGCAAAAACAGATACCATTGAATTCAGAATTATTAGGCCCCCTGAATTATTAGACCCTCTGTATTTTTTTTCTCCAATTTCTGTTTAACCGAAAAATATTTTTTCAACACATTTCTAAACATAATAGTTTTAATAATTAATTTCTAATAACTGATTTCTTTTATTTTTGTCATGATGACAATACAGAATATTTTACTAGATATTTTTAAAGATACTAGTATTCAGCTTCAAGTGACATTTAAAGGCTTAACTAGGTTAATTAGGCAAGATAGGGTAATTAGGCAAATCAATGTATAACAGTGGTTTGTTCTGTAGCCCAGGGTTCCCCACACTTTTCAGCCCGCAACCCCTAAAATAACAATGCCAGTAACTCGCAACCCCCAAATTCCTCTTAGGTGGTTACAAATATGCAAACGTTGCTCATACATCAATAGACCTATATAAACACGAGCATATTGACAACACAAAAAAGTACAACAGCAACAACCATATCATTTTTATAGTCATTTATTAATTTGCTTAATTTAATATTAACCTCAACTAAAGAGACTGGTGGACACAAAGTTTTCAGCACAAGCCTATTCTTGGTTTAATTTTTGAGTCTGCCAATCAGAGATCCTTTCTAATGTTCTTTTGTGGCCTGTATTTATTTATTTATTTATTATTATTATTTTATTTTTTTTTGATGACTGGTCCATGCCAAAATAATACAAACACACATTACAAATGATCACTGGTGGCCTACTAAATGTAAAGCCAGAATGTATTCAGTGGTTACTATGGACAAAGTACAATATTATTAAAAGAACCTGGCGAGTAGTTTTAAATTGTGTTTTAAGACATAGTCACATAAGACCAAAAGTCTTCCCACACTGGCATACGTAAAGGGACCCCTGCTATGTCCTTATTATGTCATTTGTAAAGTAAACATTCATACAAAGCTGTTTTAGCCTGTATTTATTTTTAATGTATTTGATTGCATAAAGGTGTCAAAGTTTAACCTGGTGCTATAAAAATCAATCTGCTGCAGCTGACGCTAATGCTGTGTTGTTTACGTAAACACACCAACCTATGAACAAAAAAATTAAAAGGCTGATGGCTTTTTATTTTTATGTTGTTGTTTTTTTTACTATTAAAACTACTATTTTTATCTTCTTGTGTGGTTTTGGTTAAAATATGATAATTCTAATAATTTAATAAAATTTATTTGACTTTTTTTTTTATCACCAAGCGACCCCCTGTTATTGTCCCGCGACCCTCGCTTTGGCAACCACTGCTGTAGACAATTGAAAAATATATATATAGCTTAAGGGGTCTAATAATATTGACCTTAAATTGGTATTTTTTTTTAAACTGCTTTTATTGTAGTCAAAATAAATCAAATAAGACTTTCTCTAGAGGACAAAATATTATACAAAATACTGTAAAAAAATTCCTTGCTCTGTTAAACATCACTTGAGAAATATTTGAAAAAGAAAAGAAAATTCACAAGAGAGCTACGAATTTTGACTTTAGCTGTATATTTATTAACTAAATATTGAGCTAAATGCTTGACAGCTCGACGTGTTCATGAAGGTTTCATTCCTTTTTTTAAAAAAAAGCATTACGCAACCGCACACAAAGCTCTTTCCAAATGCATAATAATATAAAGACACTGTAGTTTAAGCATGTACACACAAGTCTGTCCATGCATGCTTGGAGTAACTAACATACAGATAATGTTTGTGAACTTCAGTCATCAGTGGTAATCTGCATGAATCATGAGCACCATAGAGTATTGAGGATGAATCAGTGTTTGTGTATTGAGAAGGAAAAAGCAGGCAGGGCATTTGACACATTGCCTGAAGTCATGCTCACCTCTCTTGGAAACCCTTTCTTGGCAGCTGGTGTTTTGGAGTTGAGTGTTTTAGACTTGTCTGGTGAGGGAGTACAACAAAACAATTACACAAGAGAACGTTCAAATGACCTCCAACACAATTATTTAATATTATCAGAGAGGAGTGGAGAACTTGATAATGCACAAGGCCGTGTGTGTGTGTGTGTGTGTGTGTGTGTGTGTGTGTGTGTGTGTGTGTGTGTGGTCTTGGTATTCATCTCATTTTGGGGACCACCAAACTTCCCCAAAAGAACAGCAATACTGGTCATTTTTGACCTTGATTGGACTTTTTTTCTGTCCTGTGTGGAAAACAACTCATAAATCATCTGGAATGAAGTGTTTTGAAAATGTAAAACTGCAGAATGTTTTGTGTGAGGGTTGGGTTTAAGGATAGTGTAGTGGTGAGGGGACAGAATATACAGCCCGTACAGTATAAAAAAAAGTCATTATGCCTGTAGGATGTCCACATAAAACATGAAAACCATGACAGATGTGTAGGAGTGAAGTTTATAGGGTTATTATTTTCAATTTGCTATATTTATAAAACAAGATTAGTCTTTGGAATGTCTCCATTTACATTTCAACAACTATTTCTGGAGGATCATGTGACAATGAAGACTGGAGTAATGATGCAAAAAAATTTGCATTACAGTGTTAAATTGAATTGAAAATTGAAAGTCAAAAACAGTTCAATTAATTTGTAACATTCTTTCACTATATTAAAGTTTAATGGGCTATATGCACAGCTAGTGTTATTCAGCCAATGATACGCTTCTGGTGAAAGATTAATGTGACTATTTTCAATTTCACAAGGTTGCTTTTACAGCATCGATGTTGTAATGTAGTTAAAATACAGTCAGTTAAATAGACTTAAGCATTAATTTAGGTGTTCAAGCGAAAAACGAGATGAAACACTGAGTAACCACTAGCGCCATCAGGGTCAGCTCAGCAAGCGAGCGCAGAAACTCCATTGAAAATACTGAGGTAAAATAAATTGTCATTTTAGAGACATGGCAGGGGAACATTTAGTTTTATGCAGTGCTTCATGTGCTGTCTAAGACCCACTTTATATCGCATATCTACCAGGCAGTGAAGATCACTGATTTTTAAAGAAATCAGATCTTAAACATGGCGATTTTTATAATGGAAGACAGTTCAACGAAAGCCCTGGCGCTGGCTGGCTGAAAATTAAAAGTCTGTGTGCATATACCCCATTGCAAATAAATGCAGCGTACAAGATGACTTTAAAAAACAATAGGACCCATTCCGTGATAATATAAATAAAACCAATAATAACTTTCAAGTGGTCTCTAAATTTATTTCCAGAGCTTTAAGTACTGGTTAACCCATTATTGAGAGAAAAAAGTAAGTTACTTATATATATTTATACATATATGCAATAACCCCCAGTAACACTCCAAGGTTTTTTCTGAGTATTTCAACGATTGCCCTATAAAAGATTAACCATCCTTTGGGAAATTATTGTTCCCACATAAATAGTACAAATAATTTAGGTAACAGCTAGAATCATACTAATTTAATAGGAGATTGTAAAAATGCACACAATTTTTTGTAAGTATTTGGACTACAGATCAGTAGAAATAAGAGTAGCTCTGTATAAAAACATTATACCTATGAAAAGTCATCATGACATAAAACGTGTGTGTGTGTGTGTGCGCGTGTGTGCCCGTGTGTGTACCTTTGGCTGGATCGGCCCTTTCCAGGACAACTCGCAGGCCGTCAAGGTTTGATATGGGTACTCCAAGATCAAGAACCTCCGTCTCGCCACTCTGAAAAAATGTAATATTTAATATTAGTACTTTAACGTGAAAGACAGGACAGCAAATGCAGCTAATTTTGATTGAAGATCTAAAAGGATTTTTCTAGTTTCAATCCAATTTGAGGCCCAAAGACAGGAGAGCTGTTGAAACCACAGAAAATAATCCCATACAAATAAAACTGTGTATAGTAATGAACTCAAGGACAAGCAGGTACTGTAACAAACATTAAAATACACACTGTGTTGAAAGTGTACCCATAAATATAGCAGCCCACTATAATATTATGGATAAATTCTTATCTGACAGAGGATAATATGTAGTTATGGAAAAAAAATTAAGAGACCAATTATTTACTATATTTATTAGGTATGCCTTTGAGTTAAATGATATTAGTTTGATTCTAAGGTGTGATAAAATTTCTAAAGCCAATTTAGTTTATTCAATTCACTTGTACCACATGTCTTGGACTGTGGGGGAAACCGGAGCACCTGAAGGAAACCCTTGCAAACTCCACACAGAAATGCCAACTGGCCCAGTCGGGACTCAAACCAGTGACCTTCTTGCTGTGAGGTGACAGTGCTAACCACTGTGCCACCGTGCTGCCTCAAATCAGGTTTATCCCAACAAAATATTGATTTATTAAATCAATAAAACTTTGGTATTGTGTTGACTAAAATTTTATATAAACATGTTTGAAAACAAAGAATTAAAAATGAAGCTCTAAATTGCATTTTTATTTGAAATTTGGAAGAAATGTCATTAGTAAACTATAAACTGTAAATCTAGAGAAAGGGAGAATTGTCCAGCAATTTTCAATTGCGGTTTGAGGATCACTGATATTATTTATAACAATTATTACAACTAGCAATGCTATTAATAATGCTTTTTATCTAATTGGTAAGTCAAAAACTGAATTTTTTTTTATTAATTTTGTTGAATTTATTTGGACCGTTTACTCACACAGCCAATCATACCCAAGGTTTCTCACAGAAGAGCAGCATACTTTATACACGAACATTACACACATTAACATAAGACTACTGATCAAACGGCTTAATAACCTTGTCTGTGTTAAGTTTTGTTTAATTTTATGCCTTTATAATGCAACCATCCACAAAGTGAGCCAGCCTTCTATACACAACAATTACTATAAGACTAGTGGTTTAAAACACCCTGAACTGTTTTCCCCCTATTGCTAAATAGATTACTTAGACAACTTCAGTTCTCAAATAACACACATTTTTGTAGGGAACCGTTTAAATAAGTCCATAAACAGAAATACAAGCAGCACATTTCTGCTTTTCAATCTTCTGGAATGTCTCGCACCACACACGGTTTTTGCTTGTTTTTTAACTCGGCTTGTTTTGAACACAGGACATTCCTCTAGGAACCGAACACTGAAATGTTAGCACCTGCTTTTATGTCTGTAGCTGCATGCTAGCGTCATATAGATCTATCTTCTATGCTTTTGAAGATTAATGCTGAACTTTTGTGCTGCTCTGTGATATAAGTGAAAGTCTCGGAGACCACTGGCTAAAAATAAACTCGCTTTCATGCTTTGCGGAGCTGGGAGGAGGCTTTGTTTCAGGCCGTTACAGTCGTTTCTTTCTGCTTAGTGCTGTCTTCCATTAACATCTGAAAGCTGGCTCAGATGGCCACCGTTTGACGTTTAAGAGGGGGAAAACTGCAGCGCTCGTTCCTGCTATACTACAGTACTCCACACCCTATGAGACTCAAACAGCTGTTCATTTAGCAAATCCTATTGTTTTCCATTTGCCAAAAAGAATTGGCATTTTCCGTATGTCTACTGTGTTTCAAATTATGGGTTGCAATTCTGGTTTGGGAAACTTCCGTTCAAATCAGTGTTCATTTCATCAACGAAAATGGTCTGTTGTGCCAGAAATGGCATTTGAAGTGAAGTGAGTATTGTCAAGTATACTCATTTTGAGTCAAGTTTACATATACTCAAAATTGGTCCTCTGCTTTTGACCCATCCAAGTGCACATACTTGTGTCAGAAGTGTGAGCACACACACAATTAGCATACACAGAGCAGTGAGTCTGGGAAGCAATTAAGCGTTAGAATATGAGAAAAAAAAAGTTAGAGAAAGTGATGAGAGAAGTTGAGAAAAGCAATGTTCATTTCCAGCAAATTTAATAAAACTCTAAGTTAACTTTAATAGTCATTTAATACCTTTACCAGGGTATATGCAGGAATCCTAAAGGTAATTTCAATACCTTTTTAAGACTTTTTAAAGACCTTTTCAGAATATTTTAAGACCTCATCACCACTTTAAGTTCTATTCAGTATCAAACCTTTAACTTAGAAAACAGTTTTTAATAAACAGTTGTAGTTAAATAAATCAATGGAGCACAACCATGCAACAAAACTCAGATAAGCTCGAAAGAAACAAAGCTTGAAAGAATAAATTACGTGGTTGTTTTCAGTGACACAGTGTTTAAACTCGTCTCCAACCAGGAGTACGCAAACTTACATTTTCCCATTTTGCCGTGTGTTTCACTCTATGGTTTCGCTACATGTGAAGAGCGTCACATCACCGTCCAGCGTTTGTTGCAAATTACTTGACATCACCCAGACGGAGGAGCTTGGTCGGACGCGTCCCGGCCCGAACCAATCTCGTAAACTGAGCATGCTGTTGTTAATATTACTTGACTTTTTTGGAGTCAAACACTTTGGACAACGCTTGAACAAAATTTAAGAGCTTATAAAAACGTGACTAAGACTTTTTAATATATTTTAAGGACCTTAATTTTCTCATTATTGATTTATCAACTTTTATTACTTTTTAAGACCCGTAGGACACCATGTTTACTCAACGATCTGGACTACAAAACTATATATTATATATCATGTTACTAGTGCAGAGGACATGTCAAGTTCCTGTTTGTGTCAATCTACAGGCGACAATTATATTTTGCCTTTATTTTAGTTGACGAAGTTAACACTGATTCAAATAAACGGAACCAATTCACATACAATAATAAGGTTGCGCTAATATAATCCATATGCATAGTGGAAAACTGTGTGGCTTTATCTTTATTTTTATCCAACATGAAAATAATGTTACACTTAGCATTTTAATGTGACATCAGTATCACAAGCATATCAGTGGCCAAATTTGAGTTGGCTTCTTTTTGTGTTTCTTATAATATGGTAAATAACATGTTTGTAATATTGCTGCACAGAGACTGGTTTTAACTTTTGGGGTTATTGATGGTCTTCTGGAAGAAATCTGTTCATTCTAATGAGCTGCATTTTAATGTTCAATGGATGAACTATGAGGAGAATTACTTTCTGCTGTTTAACACAAAAGATATTTTGAAGAATGTTGGTTGCTGGGACCCATCGACTTCCATTGTAGGAAAAAATGATTATGGACGTCAACAGGTGCAAGCAATCAGCATTTTTCTAAATATCTTCTTTTGTGTTCAACAGAAGAAAGAAACTCAAATAGGTTGATGGCAGAATTGTACTTTTTGGGTGAACTCTCCCTTTAACAACACCCAACTGTATACAGTTTTGTAAAACCTTAATAAATCTCTTCACTTCTTGTTTACAGTTGAACAGAAGTTGCTCCCACACTGTAAACAATATCTTGCTGCCTTATCTTTTTTTGTTGAATCAAATGAACTTTTCCAGTCATCTCAACTTCTATCAATCAAACTGACTAAAAATATTAGGTTAAACTTTGCTTAAAAAAGGTATGTGAAACCTGAATAACTTATTAAAATAAAGTAACATAAAACAATAGTAGTCATGAATTTTGTCATAGTGCATAATTCACACAAAGCATCATGGGGCATAGAAAAAACTTAGAAAATAAAATGTATGCCAACCATATGTGTAACTGGTCACAACTAATCACTTACTATTCTAGCCACCAAATCGCCAAGCTGGAGTCCATACTTGGCAACCACAGGCCGTAGAACCTCAGTCACAGGTTTTGTGGGCTTCGCTTTCAACCCAACCGATCTGTTAATGGGTACCAGGTCCAATCTGAAAATATAGTGGGTTTATTTATAGTTCAGCGCCAACCATCACACGTTTGTTTGATAGTCTTTTCTTTATTCATAACAGATGGTGCTATTGTAGAGAACAGATCACACTAGTATGAAAGAGCATTTTACTAATGAAATGAAAGTCATTTGTGCTGCAAATGTCATTAAAGGTTCAGTGAAATGCCTTAAAATGTGCATTTGTTATTCGATGTTTAATGTCATCTCAACTGAATCATTAAGATAGAGCGGGACATTTAGTAGCCACTGCCCTTTTAAAAAAAAATCCATTAGCATTTAGTTTTTACCATAGCTCTGCCAATGAGAATAGTTGAACTCATGCACATTCCATCAAAAATTAATGAGAAACTGATGAGATACTGAAGTATTAGGGGATGTAAAAACAACTGCAAGCTTTGGATTGTTTTATATCTTCTAAATGCAAATTTTGTCACTCTTGTGGAGCACTCTAGATTATAGATATCTTTAAAACTATTTTTATTTTCACCTAAATAAAATGGTGTAAATCAAAGTACTAAAATAATAATAAAAATTATGAATCAAAATAGAAATGTAAAAAAATGAATAATAAAAAATGACAAAAGAACAAATGAACATAGAAGATAAATTGTAAGATATAAAGTGGAATTGTGAAAAAAAAAACTGAACATTTTAAGAAAACTAATTTATTGTAAAATTTAACCAAAGCTAAAAATAAAATGAGTATTGCTTTTTGATTTCATGGAAGTCTAACAGTATTCAGGTGCAGAATTAAATAATAAAATATAACTTTGATTCCACTCTATAAATTAAATAAAATAATCTTGTTATAGCTATGAACAATACGCTTTTACAATGTAGATTGTGTCAAAGCAGCTTAACATAAAAGTTGTAGTAAAATGAAACTGTGTCAGTCCAGTTTTCAAAGTTGAAGTTCAGTTTAGGTTAGTTCAGTGTGGTTTCATTTTCCAAACTTACGAAAGTCCAAACTTATGTTGCAAGGGTTTGCAATTTTTGGCAATAATATCCATAAAGATTATCATGATTATTCATTGCCTTGGAAATTAACTGAAATAAAACAAGTGTAAAACGACGTAAAATGAAAGGAGAAAAAATAAGAAAATGTAAAAACAATAAAACTAATAAAAATTACAAAGGCACTCATAATTTTCTGCTAATTTATTTATTATGTAATTGGAAAAAAATCATCTTTATTTTTAGATGATTTTAAAGCAGAAGTTTGTCAATAGCCAAAAATGCATCCAATGGGTCAAAATAGATTTTTCTTTTATGTCAAAAACCATTTGATTATTAAGTACTGATATTTTGTTTTGTATTTTGTACTGTAAAGGCTTGTACACACTGGGGTGCTTTTTGTTTGCGTCTATCGTCAGCGTTTTTTGGATTCAAACCCAAGCGATTAGCAGCTCCAGCTAATCTAATCTAACTAAACGAGCATGAGGCGTTTCTTTAAAAATTAAGATTTTACAGCTGCCGTTTTGCGCATTCGTCTGTATGATCACATTGGCCCCCTTTATTTAGTCACGGGGCATTAAGCGTCGACATAAAAACGCCAGCAAAAAGCGTCCCGGTGTGCACGGGCCTTAAATGTATCAAAACTCAATTTTTGATTAGTAATGTAACTGTTAGACATTTGAAAGATAACTTTTTCAGATTCCTTAGTTCTAAGAGTTTATCCATCTCAACTAAATATTACCCTGTCCTAACAAATCATACATCAGTTGAAATTGTATTTATTCAGATTATGTATACATCTCAATTTAAAAAGTAAAAAAGGCCAGTTTTGTGGTCCAGGGTCACATATGCTCTTGGAGAAAACAGATCAATACTGAAGAGCATTTGCAACTGAAGTTAAAGTCAAAACTGAATATTTCCAGATATTCCTTGTGAAAGGAAGATAATAACAAAACATACCTGAACAAAGTGCGCTTCTCAAGACGAAGTTCTCTGGAGCTGAGAGTAATACTATCTTGATCCAGCACCAAAGGCTAAGAAAAAAACAATTAGCAGAAAAAAAGAGAAATCAAGCTCAGCACTGACAGACTAGCTAAAGGAGACACTATAAAAGCTAATGAAGGCTGTACGCACCTTCTCTCCTCCGGTGAGGAAGAGGTCGACAGCAGCCAGGTTGATGTGTTGTTTTTGGCAGAGCTCTAGCAGCACTTGTCGGATGGAGGCTCCCTGTCGAAGAGGAATAGAGCAGCTGGAGCCATCGGGCAATGTTACTGTACATGTCCTGCTGCAGCGCTCTCGCTCCTTATCCAAAGCACAACTCGAACCTCTTAGCTCACACTGCTTTACACACACAAAAATTTGCTTGTTACATTGACTGACAACTGCAAACTGCCTGAAGTTAATTAGGTCATTTGCTCATGTAACTTATTGCAATAGTCACTTTATCTTATGCGTTTTCTTAAAGTCAAAATGAAATCAAAATGTACTCTTCATAGTAAGGCTTGTTATATACGATGTGTGCAATTCATTATATTGTGAAAATTATTTAGGCTGCTAATTTGTACTAGAAATATGCTAAAATCATGCTAATCCACACTGGAAACATGCTAACAACATGCTAATTCATACTAGAGTCATGCTAACAACATGCTTCTTCATACTAGAGTCATGCTAACAACGTGCTTCTTCATACTAGAATCATGCTAACAACATGCTAATTTTTTACTGGAATCATGCAAACAACATGCTACTTCATACTAGAATGATGCAAACAACATGCTAACCTGTAGGCTACTAGAATCATGCTAATCCATACTAGACTAATGCTAACAATGTGCTAATTCATGCTAGCATCAAATTAGTGTCAAATCATATCTATCTATCCATCCATCCATCCATTCATCCATCTATTCATACTTTTTCCAACAGTTTTAAACAAAATAAACTATTGCCAACAGGATTTCTCAAGCCAGCATCAAAGTTGGTCTCAATGAACTTTACAATCTAGTTTGTCCTTAGAATCTTTAATCAAATTCATTGCCCCTCGAAACAACTTTCTTTTAATATTGACAAAAAAATTTATTAATACACGTAATTTGTCAACAATAACACAAAGTTTTAAAAACAAAACTTATTTCCATTGTGGTCCTTGATGTGAAGTGCAGATGATACTGCACCCGGAAACAGTTACACTGTGACACTACATTATTAAAATTAACTCAAATACAATCTCAAATAACTATTAAAACATTAAACCATTAAAACATAAAATCCTCTTGCTTAAAAGCCAGTTTTTAGGTTTTGAACTAAAACTAACCACATTTGTAACACTTTTAATATCCACAGGCAGTTTATTCCATAGCTATACTAAAAAGGCTGATGACCATACGCAGTTTTAAAATGACATCGTGTAAAATCTATAAGACTTTGCCTAGTTTTATAACAATGTTGCTTGTTTACACGTGAAAAAAGTGCATTTAAATAAGAGGGTGCTTTATTGTTAATGATGTTATACCATTTTGATTGAACTTTTCTTTATTTCTGGTCACATGGAATGCCTTTCAGAAGGGGCTATCAGGGCATGTCTCGTTTCTGCCTTGCTTTCATCCATATTTCAATCTTCCTTCATTTTATTAGCAACACCCATCTTCCAACAATCCAATCGTTTTCCAAAGGATGAAATCATGAACCACTAAACATTTTTTTCTCATTTCAGGACCGTTTCAATTAGACACATCACGACAGTGGAAAAAAAGACAATCAACTTCCGTTTCATAGTGACTTTAAATATTCAGTATTTAATAATATATTCTATTATTTTATTTCTAATATCTGTAATGCTATTTTTATATATTATTACCAAGTGCAGTCATAAAAAAGCACGTCCTCATATTGCGAAACAACAGTTGCTAAATCCCACGAGCATCATGCATGCTTTGAGTATGTGTGCAGTAAAAGAATCCGCACCATTCAACATGCACACTATGTTTAGGTTTACAGCACTTTTCAAGAAATTCCATGACATCCATGGTGTTATATAGCTAGTTCTATTTTTAAGATGAATTCTGCTATTTGATTTGCTAGTTTTTTTCTATTTCACAAAAATCATTGGGCCCTAGGCTAAGCATTGTTGCAGCTCCGTAGTGCACTCCTCAGTTCCCCAATGCAAGTCCCAATCCTCTTACCTCATTCTTTCCTCCTGAACAGGAAGTGTTGAGTTCTTGACTCGCACCAGAAGACAGAGAACCTTGAGACTCTCTCCGCCCATTACAGTCTGTCAGCACATGAAAACCAAACACATCATGGCAAATCTCTTCATATTAGCATTCACTTCATTGAATATACAAGAAAAGAAATCATTGCTGATGAGATTTGGAGACTTACGGTAGGGTAAATCTGGGGCCTCTCTTTTCTTTTGTCCTTTCCCAATACTTGGATATCTGTACCAGGAAAAGAAGCCGTTTTTTTTATCAGAGTGTTTCTCTCTGAGATCATCACTTGACCTGCCTGTTTTGGGCTTCCTATTTTCCTGTAACACAACATGACATTGTTAGACAGAATAGTATAGCAGTGAATCAGGTTTTAAAAGCTTGAAAATAAAAATTCAGTATACATTCATTCATTCATTTATTTTCCTCTAACCGCCAACTATTCCGGCATATGTCTTACGCAGTGGATGCCCTTCCAGCCGCAACCCAGTACTGGGAAACACCCATAGACACTCATTCACACACACACACACACACACACACACACACACACACACACACACACACACACACACACACACACACACACACACACACACACACACACACACACACACAC
>CAIGQZ010001108.1:2959941-2991913 GCA_903798205.1 Danio tinwini
AGATAGATAGATAGATAGATAGATAGATAGATAGATAGATAGATAGATAGACTGACAGACATATATTATGGACTATAATCACATTAGTTAGAAAGGATTTAAACAGAGTACTCACCTCCGTCTGATGCAGCCGACTGAAAGAAAAGAAAAAAAGACATGAATGAGTAATTGGCATCCTGACTTCGATGAGGCAGAGGAGGAGAAAAAGAGGAAAGAGGTAAAGTCCCAGAGCTAGAGAAGATGCCAGCAGATATCTCGGCAGCTTCTCTCATCTTAGCTGAATGTGTGGGAAGTGTGTATGTGTGTTTCTTGCGAGGGGAGGGTTTGTACATATGGTTGTTGATGTAGCTGTGTGTAGAAACATGCAGCTGTTCACACCTCTGCTCTGGGTACCGCCCACAAACACACACACAGACCAAATGAGCTGACCCAGGCCTGCCCAGACACTTGCAAAGGCCATAAGTTTAACAAAAAGCAGCAGTCAAGCTTTTAAAGTCATAAAAATGCTACTGCATCTCTGAGCATAGAGGAAAAAATACAGTTTCTGCACTAACATTGCAATGTGCATATCCAGCTACTGTATGTGTAAAGTCGCATCAGGATTATAGCTGAACACAAAACGCATGCAATTTGTGGAGACATTGCAAAGTTTAACCATAATATAGTGAAAGATTAACATTTTTGTGCATTTTAAGGCCTGTGGTTGCATGAGCATTTAGGCACATTCAATTCTAATATTTGTAGTTTTAACAAAGATTAATTGTTGAATTATTTATACAATAAAAATGATTTGACATTTGATTGTTCATTTTCTTAACCTGAATACTGCTACACTATAAAAAGTGTAATGACAAAAAGTCAAGACAACAAATATTTTTATGTTGCTTTACCTTATAACGTGTTATTCAGGTTTCAACTAATATTTGTAAGTTATACAAAATTTATTTTAGTCAGTTTGTTTGATGTGAGGTCAAATAAAGGCAGCAAGAATTTTTTTACAGTGTAGTCTCCCCTGAAATCTATAAAGCACGGCTTATTTCAGTGTATATTTGCCTGTTTTTATCTATGCTGTATTTTCTTTATTATATTTTTAAAACCCAACTATTACAAAATAATTTAATCTTTCCAAATTTAACTCATCTAGGGAAATTGTACTCATATCACAACATATATATATAAACACACAATGTATTGTGCAGCCACAAACCAAATAAGAGGAAATCAACATGCAAAATCCAGGTGCCATAGAACAACTTATCTGATATAATCTGTTAATTTACATCAGTTTTAGGCCCAGTGTGCCTGTGTGTGTTTGTAGGGTGAGAGCGAAGCACATGGACAAACACAGAGTGTGTTTGTTCAGTGGGAGGAAGTGTAACGGAATGAGGGCAGTTATTGGGACAGCAGACGGACACACAAAGGAACAGAAACTTTTGTGAGGTGAATACAAAAGAGATTTTTTTTTTCAAATGTTAAGTTGGCAGATAGAAATTCTTTGTTGGCATATAATAAACCGATGGAATCAGATTCTTGAGTCACAGAAGCTCTGGACAATGTTTACTAAGCGATATCATGCACAAACTTGCACTGTTCTGCCTGGTGTGGTTTATCCAGTCAGATTTGTTGTGTGAGGGGTTTTAATTTCAGCCGCAGGGACTTTTCATTGTGTGCATGGCTACACTAATTCCAAAATAACACCCATGCAAAAAAAAAATCTTTCCTTCTGGACACAGATGTGTTCAGTGCATTACAAGAATTTCCTAGCTTTAACTGTAATACAGTTATAATGGATGTTTATGAAGTGAGGCATTATAGGCAAACGAGAATATAAAAATTTGACATATTTGATACAAATAGAAACACACTTGCCTTATTTTAACATGTATAATATTCAAGTATTGTGTCCATTAATTGTGACAATTAAGATTTATTCTTAAGCAAATGCCTTGTGTCCTAGATTTCCACTGTAAAGCCCAATTCAGTTTTTATATGTAAACTAGGGTTTGCTTACTAAGCACACGATGCAATTTTTAACATCAGTACAGTACTTGCAGCCCTTAATTTCTAACCACGCATGCACCGCAAATTGTTTTTGCCTTGTTACATTTGCCCACAAACTGTAAACATGAAGTCAAGCTGCCTGAAAATAAACAGAGGAGAAAAGAAGCAAAATACTGAAGACCATGCTGATATTTTGTGTGTCATAGGATTAATAGATGTCTGCAAAGCTAATATTAATATAAATACAAAGATATTTGGAGATAAAAATATGTTGAAAAGAGAAAGAAAAGTGTAGAAAATAAAATCCAAGTACACTTTGGGCTTTAGTGGAGTTTTGTTAAGTAAATCGATTCAATCCTTAAAAATTTGTGTAAACCAGAAGTTTCTGAGGCTTTAATTTCAGTTTGTTGATCTAAAACAGAATATTGAGGGGCCGGGGCTTTCTTTTTGCGCATCATTTCCTCATAGCAAAGTAATAGTGCGAGCAGTGTGGTTAAGAATATTGTGGCCGAAACGGTCAATCTGATGTCAACAGAGAAGGACCGCCACTCCACACACGCAAGGAAATGGCCAGATTTTGATTAAAGATTACCAAATCAAACACTTTTTTCCCAGTGGATTAATTTGACCATGAACTAATTGATCCCTTTAAGAATAATAATGTGCACTAGCAAAATAAGCATTATAAGTGTTTGATTTCGCGCACAGTTTTGAGAAAAAAATGTTTTTTTTTATTAAAATTTTAAAATTTAAAGAGAAACAGTTTAGTACAAGCTTAGCAAATTTAAAAAACATTAAAAGAGATGGTTTACATAGTTTGTAACAATCATGACATCTTGCTGCTTTAAAGTCTCAAAACTATTAAGTGGAACATTCATGACCATCAGTAATGGTCCTGCGCTAAAATAGCAGCTCATCAGCACTCTGAAATGGCACATTCCTGTTGTAGTATATCACTATGCGCTCTTCTAGCACTATCAACTTGACTAACGGAGAGCTATTTATATGCTAATAAAATACAAGGATTCTAGGAATAGAGAACAGCCAAAGGCAGACACATATGACAAGACTTTATTCATCACGGTTCATGTGAAGGACATCTTTCGGTTATCTCACAAATGGTTTTGACCAGAGATAATGAAGTGCTAAGCATGGATACTTTGGCGATGATCTAAAAAAAAAAAGTTACACTTTAAACAATAAGAACATCAAGTGCTTTCAAGCGTTTTGTTTTTCTAAACATTTGCTGAAATTGTAAACTGAAGAAAATGATTGTTTACTTTTTTCTGAGCATTACAATATTTTGCTTAAATTAATTACAATATTTTGGATTAATAAATTAATCACACTAGGTAAAAAAGTGGGTTTTTTGATAAACAATCAAAAATACATATTTAATAATGTACAATAGCCCTAAATAAAAGAAAATATTTACAAACATGTTTTTTTTCACTCACTCCCCAACAAGTCATTTACAGTTGAAGTCAGAATTATTAACCCCCCCTTTGAATTTTTTTCTTTTTTAAAATATTTCCCAAATTATGTTTAACAGAGCAAGAAAATTTTCACAGTATGTCTGATAATATTTTTTATTCTAGAGAGTCTTATTTGTTTTATTTCAGAATAAAAGCAGTTGTAAATTTTTTATGCATCATTTTAAGGTCAAAATTATTAGCCCGCCTAAAGCTATATTTTTTCGACCGTCTACAGAACAAACCATTGTTATACAATAACTGGCCTTAATACCCTAACCTGTTAACCTAAATAAACTAGTTAAGCCTTTAAATGTCACTTTAAGCTGTAAAGAGGTGTCTTGAAAAATATCTAGTAAAATATTATTTACTGTCATCATGGCAAAGATAAAATAAATCAGTTATTAGAAATAAGTTATTAAAACTATTATGTTTAGAAATGTGTTGAAAAAATCTTCTCTCCATTAAACAGAAAGTGGGGAAAAAAATAAACAGGGGGGCTAATAATTCAGGGGGGCTAATAATTCTGACTTCAACTATACATTTATTGTTGTCACGATACTGGAATTCGGTACTGATATTTATAAAACCGGTAACATTTGATCGCTGTTGAGCATGTTCATAAACAGCACTGATTTACCATTGTCTTTACATGCTCAACAGAAATGACTGTGATTGGCCATGAAGGTCATCAGTTTACCAAACTCAAAGCTGTTTACTGAGTGTAACTACAGATACAGGAACACTGGAGTCTTTTAAAGCCGCAAAGATCAGTTGATTCATCAGCTGATTGCACGTACGTCACCTCATAAACAGACCAGCTGATCTTCATGGCTTTAAAACACTCCAGTGTCCCTTGTCTGTAGATACACTCAGTAAACAGCAGTAAGATAGGTGAGCACGTGAACACAAGAGCAAATCAGCGCTGAGGTTTTTAAAATTTTAAATTCTAGTATTGTGACACCACTATTTACATTTATAACATATAGTTAGAACAGAAGAGGAATGGAAAAAGTAAAAGCTATTAAGGTCCTGTCAAAATTGTAGATGTTTTATGGTTTATAGATGTTTAAATAGTTTTATAGATGTTAGTATCAGTATGTTAGTTAAGGAAATCTATAATCCACTGGGCTTTAAAACAGAGATACAAACATTGCAGTTTGCAAAAGATTGTAGTTTGTCACTTTCACCTAACTTGCACACATTGCAACTTTCAATGCACACATTGCTTTGCATCTTATGAGCAAAACCAAGCCTTTAAAATACACTGTGGACCAGCCCTTTAAGTTATTATAAAACATATTAGAGTTGCATTCAAATAAAGAACATTATAAATTATATATGCTGAGCCTTAAAAAAATGTATTTCAATCAAAAAAAAAAACTTGTACTAAACTTGTATTAAAAAAACTTGCGTTTTCATGCATTGGATGGCTTGTTTTATTATAGCACATCTCTTCTACAAGGTGCATTATTCAAGCAATCAGTCATTTCTATAGCATAGACAGTGTTAAAGACACATAGCTTGAGGTGTATTTAAAACACTAATCCCATAATAAAAGCCATAAATACAGTGATGAATGCTTTAGTGAGAACAACAAAATTAAATAAGCAAATATTTATAAACAATAGCATATGAAAACACCACTAGAGCCTCATCTACAATGTAGGTCTTTTTTCCATCACACCCTAGTCCAAGAATGCTCTTAACACACAGTGTACACACACACGCACGCAAGAGGGATGGCCTTCAAAAACCACAGGCCTCTAGGCCACTTCAAAGCGTGAATGTGTTTTAAAACGGCAAATTGAACAGGCCTCCTCATACTGAACAAGTCAAACTAGAGTTCGCTAATAAGATTCATGAGTCCTTCAGCAATCTCAAACCAAGACCCATAGATAAAGACGTCCCACTGATGTAAACCTCACTCCTTATAAGAGCAGAAGCGGCCCCTACTAATTGTAGTGACGAATGAAGTTAGTAATGAGAAACAGAAGGGGGAAGGACAGGGAAGGAAAGAAAATGAGAAGCCATGAAACAGTGGAGCCATATTACCATTCGGTTTGTGCCACCACCCTGGTGTATTTGGTCAGAAACACTATGGTAACAATTCATCTCCAACCACAGAGCATGAGGCCACCAATGACACGCGTCTCAGCCAGAAGTGCTTTATATATATATATCAAACGGCCCCATGAGCAAACGTGTTATTAGACGGAGGTTACAGATCTGGTAGGCCAACAGTGTGGCAGAGTTCAGACATCTGGTTGTTGTAACTGAGTGACATTTCTGTGAACCAATCAGACGCCTCTGAACTTATGAGAAGTAAAGCCATGGAAGTGTATTTATGGATTCCAAAAGGAAACGATGAGGTAATTTCTGTGTTTATGAGAAAACATGTTTGAGCCCGTTCACCAGAATAGCAGAGGGAAAATTTCACTGGATCTTAGCAAACCGTAATGAGGCATACAAGAGACTTTCATCCAAACTTGCCAAGGTGTATAGGTGTATTTTTAAATATTCAGAAGAATATGCGAGTGTTATTCTAATGCTAAAACTGTTGCTAATGTGATGCTAAAAAGTTTCTGACATGTTGCATTGAAGTTGCTAGCATGTTTTTATGTGTACTATAATATTCAGCTCTCTGCATATCATTTCTTCAATGGGTTTCATCAACCTTTATTTGCATTTTAGGATATTGTATTAAAACAACAACAAAAACATGCACATAAAGAACAAACAGTTGAGTTAACAAATGAATTCCTTAATGCGTATCAGAAAATGTTATGATTCGGTCTTAGTGCTGTGATTGGCTAAGTAGACAGTGCATCAATCTCAATTGAATCATCTCAAATGTTGTTGGTTTTTATAATTCTTAAAACACGCAAGTGAAAGACAATCCTCAAAGTTATTTCAATTATTTTACCCCCTAAATCTGTCTCATATAGTAATGTAAGTAAGTAATGTGTATTTATATAGCGCATTTATCATGTATGGCCATACACCCAAAGCACGTCACAATCATAGGGTGGGGGTCTCTCCACACCACCACCAGTGTGCAGCATCCACTTGGATGATGTGACGGCAGCCACAGGACAAGGGCTTTAGTGCGGTCACCCCACCCCAGCTAGAGATAGAGTGGAGAGACAGTGATAGAGCCAATTTGACGAATGGGGATGATGTTTAAGGGCCGATAGAGGTGATTTGGCCAGGACACGGGGGTTATACCCCTACTCTTTACGAGAAGTGCCATGGGTTTTTTTAATGATCCCAGAGAGTCAGGACCTCGGTTTAACGTCTCATCCCAAAGATGGTGCTCACTGACAGTATAGTGTCCCTTTCACTATACTGGGGCATTAGGACTGAAACGATTGAGAGCCCTCTGCTGGCCTCACTAACACCTTTTCTAACAGCAACCTACTTTCCCAAGTGGTCTCCCAGTACTAACCAGGCTCAGCCCTGCTTAGCTTCAGTGACTAACCAGTCTTGAGCTGCAGGGTGATATGGCAGTGGCTGGATCGTTGACATGATCGTTTTCCCAAAATGTACGTTTACATTTATTCATTTAATAGACACTTTTTTTTCAAAGTGACTTACAAATACAAAAACTTCTACCACAATTTAAAGTACACAAAGAACTTTTTTTATTGTGTGTCGTCTGCTGCTCTGAAGAAAAAAAGTTTAATTATTCATTATGACATAAATATTATGTTTCCCAGGAAGCTATTTCAAAGTTTGCTTTAACACATAGGGTGGAAACTGTGCTTTATTTTTAAGATTTTATTTTTGCTCCAAATGTTGTTTCGTAACTTTGGATGGAAACATAGCTGATGTTAATCTACAATGTAAAAACTACTTTTCAAATATGTGAATAAAACAAGGATTACTGGAGCATATTTTTCCAAGAAATTGAGCTTTGTTAAATTTTTTATTAAATTATATTTTCAATTTCTACTTTTTTACAATTTTTTTTTAAACAATAAAAAAAAATATCTGTCAAAAAAAAAAATCATTCAATTTTTAAAAATTATTGGGGGGTTAAAACTTTTGCCTGTTTGTTTACACAACAACAGCGTTTTTGTGAGTGAAAACCACAAAAATTACCACTGCTGTCGTGTCCATGTAAACACCCTGAAAAGAGTCTTTGAAATAGATGTTGTCATGAAAATGCGTGTTCCGTATTTAGGTAGATGTAGATTTAAGGCAAGTGCAAACAAATGCACAACAAGGGCGGAGTATGTGGTAGTGTTGTTTTTACTCAAGTGTTTACTAATGCTTCATCAGCAAATTGTGGATTTTTTTATACATCTTACACACATATCAAATTATACAGATATATTTGCATTGAGCCAACATATGCTACACAATAGCCTCAGACTGAGGGTGAGTAATTGTTTCAAGTAATATTTTTGGGGGCGGCTATTTCTGTAACAAGCACTTACAGCTGACAAACCATACAGACTGTGCCAGTTTATTGAATTTCCAGGCCACACAAACTCTTGCATATATTCTTTACAAGCGTAAATGACTTTCTTCTGATGTTTTTGCACACCTGCCATATTCTTCTTCTTCTTCTTGAGATCTTCACACCTCCAATGACGCCACGTAAGCAACCACAGCCGCAACTACATGTGTGGCAAAAGCTGCAGAGACTTGCTTTGTTTATATTTGCACCTTCTGGTCTACATAAGGTGACGAATTACCCTTTTAACCTCCAAACATAAAACTGGACTATCTCAGTATAAGAGGTTTGAATGAGGATTTATTAGTGATTTATTGAAGGGTGTCTCGTTAAGTTAAAAGCTCTTAGACAACCTTTAAGCTGTCAAGTACGTTTTTTTTTTCTCATTCAGGATGTTCTGTAAATTCAAACAAACATATTCTAGCTTCTTCTGCTGACATTTGTTGATAAAGGGAGACAAAACCCACAGCCAGAGCACACTATCTCTAGGCTACAGCTAAAAACACCATTACAAAAGACAAGAGGTTGGTCTAAACAAAATATCTTGGCTTGTCATAGCATGTTTAAACTGAAGTTACAGTTATAGATGCACACAAAGACAAATCACAAGGAGCCAACACTACAGGTGAGAATATGCATAAAAATAAAAAAAATAAAAATATTCAATACACTTTATTAAAAAAAAAATGAATAAAGCCCCCATTTAAAATTTAATATATGTGTTTATAATTTTTCGTACACATGTATTTTTGCTAACTTCATTAAATTATGAAAATCTTGTTATATTTTATGCATTTGTTTATAACATCTATGCTGGACAATATTGTTTAGTTATTTCAACTTTATGAAATCATGAAATGTAAATGAGCATGTCTAATAAGAATCCAAATTTGGTAATTTGCACATGTGCCTTATAAAATGTACAAAAAATATGAATAAACAGTACATACATACATTATGTGTTTATTTAGTTTTTTTATTTTGTTATTAAAGCAAAATATAACTAATTAATTTATGCATGAAACCTAAATTTACGATGTTTATTTTGCTAGCTTACATTCTTATTCTTAAGATTAATAATTAATTTGTGCAAGTTAATCCACTGGGGAAAAAAAAGTTAGTTTTAGTAATCTTCAATCAGAGTCTGACCATTTGCTTCTGCATTTGGGGTAAAAGTCCTTCTGTTGGCGTTAACCTGAGGGCTTTCATAGCAACTATACTTTAATTTTCTTAACCACGCCTCTCTCTCTGTTACTGTGTGTTCACACTGAAAGCTGTGAGAGCGTCAAAGTAGCCGGAAGTCATTCATTTTCAATGGGTGCCGGTGTCATGAAAAATCGAGTCCCCCCATGAGAATTGTGACCCTGATTGATCCTATTGTTTCACTGGAGTTGTAATAAGTATAGTCTGTAGCACCTGATTATAAAGTCGATTATTTAAACTTTTAATTCTGTGAAATCACGGTATAATTTATATAATGTAAAAAGTTTATTAATGACCATTTTATTTCACTATTATAATGACATTTATAAGCATTATATAGACCCTTTCATATACTGATGTATAACATGGCTTATGAAATTGAGTATTTATATTTCATACTGTTTAGTTAGCCCAGTTAGCCTATGTGCCAGCATAATCATACATTTACCGTTAGCCTCCTAGCTACAACAATTAATGCAACTCTGATTAGCCACACAACCATAGATATATACCACACAACAAGGTATCACGATAATAGCTTTTAAATCAGACATTCATCTCATACGACCCCTTGTGGTCCTAAGCGGACTTGATTTAATGGGGAACTCGATTTTTTACTACATCAGCGACGATAAGCGGTGAGGAGAGGCACGAGACGTCCTCACCGGTGTGGGCATCGATGAGAGCTGAAATCAAGTCAACTTTATGGTAATGAGCTATGATGCGGTTCATTGACAAGCAATTGGAATGGTTGTTGCTAGATCAGATACAGTTGCAGCCGGAGGTTAACAAGAATTATTTATATTATTTATTAATTTTCCCAATTATTGTATGTTATTAACGTCTACCCCTACCCCAACCCTAAAACAGTAATGTTAAAACAGTAGTTGTAATTACTTTTATTTAGGTTATTTATTAAATTACCCAATAAATTGTATTTTATTAATGTCTAACCCTAAACCCAACCATTACAAAAATGATGCTATATTGATGATCCGCAGCTGGATCCTAAGTCCACCGCTTGAGAGGATTCCAGAGAACACAATCCTGTGAACTTTGCTTCCATCCACAGTTGTTCCCAAGAGTTTGAATATTGCGGTCGCCAGATTTTCAATTATTCACGATGTTTTCGCACAGAGACAAAAAGTTACTGGCGAGTTGATGTGCAAAACAGTATTGCTGCTTCAGATTTTTTTTAGATATATGGACACACAGGGGTGTAGTGGACATTTTAAAAGTGAACGCACAGCTGTATCAGATCCTAACGTTCACGTTCATATCCTTTTTAATCACCTGTTCATAAATGGTTTGTCTCTAAAAGTGAGGGGGACATATCCCCCCATCCCCCCTGGTTGCTACGCCCCTGTGGACACATATTGGATGAGTGGAGCAAAGCCACACCACATGCAATAACTTGATCTTCCATAATTTAATTAATTTAATGAAAAGCATGTTTTTATGCGGGAATGTAGGTGGTTTGCTGATATGCTGCAACGGCTCCTTAATACAAGATTAATGTAGCGAATTTTGACACTCTCACCGGCGGAGCTGTAAAGGCAGACATTGTTGTTGCCAGGGTGGCAAAAGCGAACTTTGAGGCTCTCGCCGCCTTCGGTGTGAACAAACAGTTTGTGTAATATGAGAGAATGATATGCAATAAAGGGCCCGCCCCTACTTAATATTCCATTTTAGAGGAAGTGCATCACCATACTGAGATAGAAGTCTCAGTAACTCAGACTTTAAAAACAAAAATATCAGAATAACAAATGTAAATCAGGGTTATTCATCTCAATATTGATCTTAACTATTATGAACTAAACATTAGTATTTGTAAAATATACTGTTATACTTATACTGTTACTTTAATTGGAAACAAAAAGCACTGACTAATAACATTTAAATTTTAAATTAGGAAGAAATGGCACAAACAGAATAAAAAAAAACACCTTTCAGTCAAACACATGACTATAAATTCCAAATAAACAGAATTCCATAGTTTCTAAATGGCCTCTTCGTTTATTCCATAGATATGTATACTGTATATGTTCCGCATCTGGCTAGCAGAAAAACTCACAGTAGTCCAAATGCAAACTATTTAAATAAACTTCCATGGTACAAATATAAATTAATTAAGCCATGTTCAACAACTGTGCTCTTGTAACTAAATGTAATTACCTAAATTAAAGGTAAAGTGCGTGAGGACAAACGTCCGGATGCACAACTGTGGAAACATGCGAGTGTGAAGCGGCTGTGTTTGAGTCCAGCTGAGCCTCTGCCGCAGCTGCTCGGTGTGGGAGAGCAGGAATGAGATAAAAACAGCTAATGAGTAAAGCTGCTGATCTAAATCCAGCCTGATCATTTGGCCTCAGAATAAAAAAAAAAAAAAAAAGAAACACGCTATCAAAACCTGAGAAAATGGCTGTAGCGCAAAACTCACCAGATTTGGGGGCCGCTTTCTGAAGGAAAGTCTCCTGATGAGATTAATAGTCAAAAGGCTTCTTCTTTTAGTCTTTGATTTTGGATTCATTACTGCAACTGGTTGTGTGGGTGATTGTGTGCGGAATTTTGAATACCTGAAACTCTCCACCCAGAATCAGATAGCGACACAACAGTCTTGTCGGTACACGTTCAGTCGTCCCCCAACTTATGACAATACTCTACTGTAGAAGAACTGAATCTCTTCTATAATAATCATCATATTTGACACAAAGTTTATCAGTTGATACATGCTCAACCTCTTCTATCAGCTCTGTGATTAAACTATTCCTGTCTTCAGTTTTCATTTGGGTTTATTCAGTTTTTCACTAGACAAAAACTCATTTGGTATTAATTGGGCCAGTCACAGTTATTCAATAATCATTTAATTATCTGATCTAATTGCATATATTTGAAATAAGAGGGACAATCATGAAGTGTAAGAAAAAAAAATAAAAAAGGGAATATAGGTGGTCCAATGTAAAAAAAAAAAAGATAAAAAAAAAGTAAAAACCAACAAACCCCAAAACAAGTATTTATGGGCCTAGTGAACAGATTTACCATAAAACATAGAAAATTAAAATATATATAAAGTAAAAAAATTTAAATACATATTTTTTAACTCTTTATTTTCATTTTCATTGAAAAAACCTACAGTACATACAGTACCGCCTAAATCCTTACAAGAAAGAAATGGACCATATATCAAAGTACTCTTGGAAGCTCTCACAGTGAATTTAGCTTACTACAAAAGGAACTCAAAACCCAACCTCCCACTCCAATCTAACATTAATCAAAATATTTACGGAAGGTTCATAAAAAATAAAATAAAAGGCTTGAATAATATTTGCAATCATAATATAAAACTGGCTGGGACAAAAATTTAAAATTGAAGCAAGGTGTACACGAACAATAAAACCAAAAGAGACATTTATAACATAATTATAAGATAATTATAAAATAAATAATGAAATAAAATAAATTAATGAATTAACACATAATAGTCTCGTAATAGTCTATCAGTTCAGTCTATCTGCAAAAATAATATGAACGGTTCCCAAATCTTGTTAAAAATGGACAATTTGTCATTTAGTGTGAATCTCAGTTCTTCCAAGTGTAACATATTCCCAATTTCTCTAGCCCACATTTCAGAGGTGAGGACAGCATCAGATTTCCACATTTGTAAAATTAGTTATTGTTGTTTTGCAATACACATACACAATAGAATTGCTTGTGTTTGGTTTCTACTGCAAGAAAAGTCCAATACTAGGATTATAATGCATATTTTTTTAACATTTATTTTTTTGACAATTATGTCTCATGTCAGTCCGTTTAATGTACTTTACTGAATTAAATATGTTTTATCATATTTAGTTCTTGGTCAATAAATGTTATCTTCGTGTAGATAAATGTGAACCTAAATAAAAAAAAAAAATATATATATATATATATATATATATATATATATATATATATATATAAATTGATTCACACATAATAATTTACATAATTTAAATGAATAAATAGATCAAACATAATAATAAAAAAAATCTATAGAAATTCAAAATAAAAATAATAAAACTTGTATAGTTCCTAAAACAAAACATTAAAGTATCTAATCATTATGCTATTATTTTCATTTAAACACATACAATATAGATCAAAAGATCAAGATATTGGCAATGCACCAACAGTGTTTTTGGAACAAAAATGTAGAAAGAAATGATTCTTTAAATTCTATTTTTGCCTTCATTATTATTCATTTATTCAATCGATTTTTAGCAACAAATATGTTCATAACATGAACAAGCACATTAAGTTTGTATTTCATGCATGATTATTTAAAGATGCGTCAGTGGCTAAATTCAGAGATATTTTTGTTTGTCTTGATGGGTGGGTTTTTCCCAGACTGAATTTACCATGCAAGGGTGATAAAATTATATTCTATTTTTCTCCATAATTTTGGTTTCAAACCAGTTCTCAACTGCATTTGGGGAGTCTGTGGTAGGAAAAAATAGAGTATGCCAGCCCTATGCAGGCAGGGCTGGTGTGTGTGTGTGTGTGTGTGTGTGTGTGTGTGTGTGTGTGTGTGTGTGTGTGTGTGTGTGTTTCTCAGTGAGAATAGACTCATGAGCTCATGAATGTGTGTATGTGGGTTGGGTGTGTATGTTAGAGAGAGAGATAAAGCGGGCTGTAGATTTACAATATTAGTTTCCGCTTATTCTCAGTGAACGGCTCCAGATTAAGGAAGTATCTGTTCTGCTGGGTGAGCAGCCTTGATCTGACTTTATAAACTGACTGATGAACACATTCCTCCATCAGCAGAAAAAAAGCTTTTCAAGTTTAGCTTAGGCTGTAGCACAGAGCAAATTTGATTCAAGAGTTATTTTCAAGGAGGCAAAACAAATCTCTTCCTCTTATCTCTGGCAGACAACAAACTGCTTGAAAATAACATCAGAGCGCTCTGAGGAGACTTCCTTTGAGCCTGACGGAGGAAGGGAAAGACTGATAAGATGGTTTTCGCCAACAAAATGTGTCTACAATCAAGTGCTCATTATACTAGCAGCCAATGTGCACCGATTTGTAAGTCCAGAAAATGTATAATAAAGAAAACAACAATGAGCTTTGCCATTTACCTACTCAACTCAATGAAACCACAAGATTACAGTATAAACAAACCAGAAATATCATTTACCAAGGCCGTGTATTCTCTTCCCAAACATAAAATGAACCACAGCAGTATTCTAACCACCGTCCTTGAATATATCGCCTGTGGAGGACCATGCATTGTAATCATCAGGACAAAATGCCAAAATGACACTGACCTGGATCTGATGAGGAACAATGACTGGATCATCTCCAGGTGTAAATGATAGCATGTTCACTTAAGAGCTCACGATTGGAGAACTGTGTTGGAATGTTTGGCCTCTGGACAGAACATCCTTCGATACATTACACTACAATACAGTACAGTATCTAACCTGAGATCTATAGTTACAGCATCCTTCCAGCTTCTATTGATGTTATTATGTGTCATCCACATTCAGAGTGTGCCGTTACAGGCTACAGGCTGTGTATAAAATAGTGTAAGAGTTTGTAAAATAATTCTTGTTGAAACTGCCTTTGTGCATCAGTGAAAGTGAATCCTGTGTATCAGATTAAAGGCTTTGTTCACCCAAAGATGAAAATTGCGGTCAACTTAAGGCGATTTTCTACAGTATGGGTCATTTTGGGGGCTTTTTCTCTATGTTCGGTACGTAGTACCTGGTACTTTTAGTACCTGGTACTTTTAGTACCTGGTACTTTTAGTACCACCTCAGAAAAAAATATGTGACATATATACACAGCTGATCACCAATTGCTCCAAGAGAATCATCACTACCAGCGTCATTGGATTTGTGACATGAAACTATAAACATGCCATATTTAAATAATCATCTGTTGGTTCACACGACTAAACCATTTTTATACCAAGTAAAAGACAACTAAAATGGAAGCATTGTGATTAGTAGAAGAGGTCCAGGTGTTCCTCTTGTTGGTAGCCAAAAGATCTAGAGAATCTAAAATGAAAGTTTTTCAGGAAGACATAACAGCAGTGGTGCAACTTTAGCATCGTGGTTAGTAGAAGAGGTCCAGGTGTTCCTCTTCTTGGTAGTAGGGTTGGGCGATGTCGACCAATTTGGCATCGTACAATGTCTAATGTGAAGCATCGCGATGGACAATGGCCTCGTCATCTTAGGCGGTGGTGAAATAATTATTTATGAATAATGAATTAATTAAAAAATAATTAATTATTTGCAGCTACAGTTTTAACTACCTGACATGCATGGTCTTTGTTTTACCCATAACCAAATAATAAATAAATAATGATAAGTTACACACAAATTACCACCTGTGAATCACTTTTTCCGTGGGACTCTGGCATGAATTGGCAGAGTGATCTGTGTCGTTTCAATGGCATCGACAAGCTTGGTTAGTAAAAATGGTACACAACCAAAAGGAACCAACAAACAGTATCTGAGGTTTTCGCTAAAATTTACAAGCGTGAAAGCGAAAGATCGAAGCAGTGTACTGACGATGTGACACGTTACCTGATAGATTCAAAAGACAGAAGAGTTGTTGGATAGAAACAAGTTTAATCAAATATCACGTTTAACAACTATAGTGAGTCGCGATCCAGTGGTACATCTTTGAAAAACTGTCCGATATGTACTGCTCACTGGGCTTTTGTGCTCTAAGCACCTGCTAACTGCTGGAGCTCAGACAAGCTTGTTCGCTGCAGCACATATCAGAGTGTGTGTGTTTGTGGCATTGTTTATCGACCCAAACCTAGTTAGTAGCCAAGAGATCTAGAGAATCTAGATTGAAGGTTTTTCAGGGAGACATGGCAGCAGTGGTGCAACTCTAGCGATAATGCCACCTACTCTAAGTAGCACTAAACTGCAGTAGAAACACAAACCAAGCTAAGAAAAAACAACTCGAAGTGAGCCAAACCGTAGTGTAGAAAAAAATAATGAAAAAATCAAAGGTCACATGTCACACGTTTTTGTGTAGTTTTTTCTTCAATAATAGCTGAAATTTTGGTCTTTGGTGATTCATAAAATCAAGCCAGTTCAACAGCTTCTTTGGTGAAATGTGCTGTTGCTCAGGACAATTTGCAAAATCTGTCATTTAAAGGCAAGTTCAGTTTCTAACACAGATTGGTTATTTCTCTTCAAAGGACAGTAATGTATCTGGAGCCACAGGTATTTATTTTGTTGTAACTGTATATGTTTTTTTGACACAAAAGTGCTGATAGTTTTCATAAACCACATTTCATAAACCACCATCTGCCAAGGTTTCTAGTGAAAAAAAACACCTACATTTTACATTTAGCAGATGCTTATTTCCAAGGCAACTCAAGCCCGTGAACCCACAACAATTGAGGGTACAGTGGGTTGCTCAATGTACTCACTTTAGCTGTGGTATTGAAGGTGGAAAAGAGTGCTGGTTATTCGCGCACCTCATGATTTTGCCAAATGCGATACAATTCTGGATTAACATCTATGTTGTTCCTGGAACATATTTTTTGTTTGAAAATGTAATACATACCTATTCCCTTAAACCCAACCATAACTGTAAATTATTCCCAAAATCAGAGGGGAATATTAGTTGGATTACGATCATGTAGAAGTGCATAAACCTAACCGTAAGTCTAAACTTACCATAACTGGTAAACGTATCCCTGAATTCTGATTGGCTGATTGGAATGTTGTTCCAGAATCAACATAGATGTTATTCCAGGAACATGTCCTACTTGGTGAAATCAGGTTGGTGGGTTTTTCACTCCCACCATCTAAAATCCCTGCCGCTACCAAAAAACTACTAAAACCTATCACCTTTGGATCACAAGTCCAACTCAGTAATTATTAGTCCACGGCTGCCCCTTTACATCGTTGATGGTCTGATTATCAAGCTATTTTAAGTTAAGCAGAAATAGCAAAAAGTATCCGCAGAGTCTTTCTATATCAACAAGTTTTGCCAGTATTGAAAGCAGCATTCATTAAGGGAAATATTCCAACTCATTAGCATGAATAAATTTGTAGTGTAAAAGCACATACATAAAAGCCCAAAAGCGATGTATGTGTTTACACAGTGACACATTTGCATCTGCGAATCACACAGAATAAACATCTCTCCACTCCTTTGTAATTCCTAGAGGAAAAGCATCCATCATCATCTAAGCTTAACCCATGACCCCACCCAAATACACTTTCAAACGTTCTCTCCTTCCTCCGTCTCTTTGTACCAAACCAGTGGTCTTTCAAACTGAAACCTAACACTCTTAATTATACGTGGGTAGATTTCTTTCCTGACGAAAATAGTTCCCTGTGACCAAATGTATACGCACCAACCGCTTTCAAAGCCAACGTGGTGTATTGGAAAGAAACAACCTGTTAAATGACCAAGGAAGGCATGGGAATTAAGGAGGGAATTCATTCACTTTTAAGGGATTTTTTTTTTGCACAGGGACTGAACAACTTCTTGATATACGTGAAAAGTTTTTTCAGATCAACCTGTTGGTCATGAACTAGCCTAAGCTGCTCTTTAAAATAGCTTTTTGATTATAAATGTGTGTTATTCAATTATGAAAAGCATATTAAAACACACTTCAGTCAGATTAAAATATAATTTTGTAATACTTTGTTTCACTGCTACAGCTCACTAGATTTAAAGGATAATAAAACTAATTTATTTGCCTCTTACTTGCGTTCCTGCCAAAGTAACCGTCACAAATATGACACGCACACTTTATTTAGCAAGAAAGCTGCCAAGCACATAAATGTGAATGATAGGAAGCTTTGGTTTATGCCAGCAATGGCAGTGAAGTTTGCTGTAGCATAAAGTGCTGATTTGGAAAGTTTAACAGTGAAGTGTAATAAGCTTCTGCAAATGACTCTTAAATGGCTCAAACAGGAAAAACCTCATCCAGCTCAAGACAAAAAAATTGCCCCAAGGCTGCATCCAAAACCCCAACAAACGAAAAAAAAAAATCTGTTAATAGCCTGTTTTTCTGCTGTTAGCCCACATCAAATAAAACCAAACCTTGAACCAGAACTTTTATATTTTACATTAGCTTGGGTTCTTTCATCCGTATAAGTCAACGTCTTGAAACAATTAGTTTCTACCATTGCTAATGAGCAACAACGGTGTATGTCCATTTGAGCCATTGTTACACCCTGTCTACACCAGACACAATGCAGCAACTAGTGTGCCCAGTGTAGACACAGTGTTATGGTCACATGCACCAACCCTTGGATAGCAGAGAGGACTGTGGAGTGGCTGCTGGATGCAGTAGATGCACATGGAGTTGACATTGAGTTGAAGATAATATTTTGCTGATTATTTTCTACATTCATAATCTTACAATGGCGACGCAGTGGCGCAGTAGGTAGTGCTGTCGCCTCACAGCAAGAACGTCGCTGGGTCGCAGGTTCGAACCTCGGCTGGGCTGGGTCACTTGGCATTTCTGTGTGGAGTTTGCATGTTTTCCCTGTAAATTGGGTAAGCTAAATTGTCCGTAGTGTGGATGTTTCCCAGGGATGGGTTGCGGCTGGAAGGGCATCCGCTGCGTAAAATTGTGCTGGATAAGTTGGCGGTTCATTCCGCTGTGGCGACCCCGGATTAAAAAAGGGACTAAGCCGACAAGAAAATGAATGAATGAATGAATAATCTTACACTCTATATAAGCCTAATTAAAGGGACCTTTAGGCTGCTGTTAATATTAAATCATTATTAATATAAGTGCACAAACAAACATTTAATGTAATGTGTTGTCTTGTACAGGCTATATGTTGTTTACCCCTGCTATGTAGGAAGAATATAAATAAACTACAATTAATTTTCTTGACTTGGCATGATCTATATATAAATGGTATATCTAAACTAATGTGGATAAAGTGTTTGTTTTAAAGAGCTTTTTGATCACTTTTAAATTTTTTTTTAAATGTTTTCTACAAGATCCTGATCCACACTGAATTTTTTAAAATGCTAAAGCAAAGTAAAACTGTCTTTACCAAACAACAACTAAAAGAAAGCATTGCACCATTGCGTTGTTGAAGAAAATAAGTCTAAGTAAAGACTATAGAATACACAAGACATGTCACTCATATAGTTTTGAATGGGCAGCAGAGTAACGGTCAATATGGCGAATGAAGCCCCACCTACTAATACAGGAACCAATCATTGATCGCAATAGACTGACGTTTCTCCGGAGGAGGGGCTCGGACAAGACATGTGCTTTTACGGCAGTTTTTATGGTCAACAAATGCACTGGAATCTCAGCGAATACTTGCTTTACAGACATAGGAAATATATCCAAACAAAGATTGAAATTTGTACTTTTAAATGAACCAACTACACTTGAAAACAAAAGTTTTTTGGTTTTGTAATCTGTATGAAATGAACGGGAGGTAAAGTCCATCCTGTCAAATGCACATCAAATGACAGCAACTACTCAAATGCCCAACAAACTTGTAAACAAAGACTCGCTGTCATTTCTGGAGAAGATTCACCATCAAGACCAAGTTGTGAATTACTTCAAAAGGTCAGTGCGATCTGACGAAACATTAGCCAGAGGATGATAACGTGTAGAATGGCAATAGATGAGGTTGGTGTTGTGATCTTATTTCTTTTTTTGTTTTGTTTTTTTTTTGTTTTATATTTTATTAAGCAGAAACTTGAATGACAGTAAGTACAAGACATGCAAACTGAATAGTATAATCTGCTGGTTTTTAACATATTGTGATACTGAAATACAGCCATGTAAATCACTAAAACATTACCCTTATTATTTTTTTCCAAATGCAAAAAAGACAATAGGTCTTTCAGCCAGGACAGGTTTGCAGGGGCACATGATGATTTCCAATTCAGCAATATTTGAGGCGAAAGCAATAATATCAATATGGCACTTATAATATAAAGTGTCATTAGGAGGTAAACCGAAAATTGCTATTATTGGGCAGGGTTTCACAGGTATATTAAGAGCCTTTGATAATATGTCAAAGAAAGAAGACCAAAATGAATTCAATTTAGGGCAGGTGTAAAATGTGTGTATGGGACAAGGAGCATCTATTATCTATTATTATGTGATCTCATTTCTTTTGACTACGCATGCGCATTAGCTTGGACAACCTGAAAAAAATGCTGATTTTGTTTAATAGAACATTTAGAAACGAAACTAAAGGCACAGTTGTTGTTTAATTTTATTGGTGATTCCAAATATGTAATCGTAAGCTTGTTAACGTTTTGGAGAATTTAACGTTTCCCAATTCAGACAGAATGCCCAAGCATACTGCCCAAGAGACGTTTTAAAGATGGCTACTGAGTGAAATAACTTGCCTTAAAGGGACTTTGGTATGTACTTATTGACATTATCTTTGTATGTCATGACTGTCTCACATGACTAATTAAATATGTATCATTCATTATCCACACTATAATAAGAAAACAGCATTTTCAAAATTATCCACTTTGGAGAATGTTAAGCCCAATTCACGCTGCACGGACAGATGGCAACAAAACATCTTAGACATTCCATCACCAAACAAGCACTAATTTAGCATGTTTAACCTGCAAAAACAAGCTACAACTGATCCCAATGTGGTAATACACTGATCCGGACAAAACCAGACCAAGTGTCTGTTTACATCTGTTGATACAGTGTGAAATATGAATAGGTATTTAGTTCTCTCTGCTAAACAACAAAAGAATAATTCATTCTGCTATTAATTATAACAGTTGCATTGTGGCAGACCTTTATGTAAAAAAGGTTTGTTACCATTTACATAAAACAGACCACACGTCATTCATCTACTAACTAAAGACAAAAGCTTTTAGAGATACTGGCTCATCATATCTAATAAAATCTCTTAAGACCTGTTTTCAAAAAGCTAAAATAACTCTTTGCATCCACACTATGGGATGATACTTTTCTGGTTATTTCAAGAGAGCATCTTCTGCCACTTTAAATCCTCAAGCCCTTTAAAACAAGACTGGCTTTCCATGTTTGGCATCCCAAAACAGTTATAAATGTAATTTCAGTTATTTATCTGTGTTGCTAAAATGATTATTGATTATGATTATTAGCAATATTATTAAACTTTACAGTTTTATGATTATCATCATTGGTGTGAATGGCCCTTTAAAGTAAAATCCGGTCAAAGGAAGCATTTCTGTTGGACTGAGGAATAATCACACAGCTTGTGGTTTAGAGTTACCAAACGTGGGAGCACGAGGAGGCCATGCATCCAGAGAAAGAAAACATCGCCCTTTAGCAGAACAGGTGGCCTCGGCTCAAAGATTTAGAAATGCAACTGTCAAACCACACTGGAATACAGACAAACACCGGGAAGGGAACTCATCCATGAAGAATGAAACCAAGTACAGACTTGTGCCAAAGGAGAGGACATGTTTTGTGCATCTGGGAGTACGTTTTTGAATGTTAAGTCATGACGGTGACCTCACAGATAATTGTCACCATCTAAACTCATACACAGAGAAAACAACAAATAAGGCAATGGTCTTTGCACGTCAAAAACATACCATGCGTTTTGCAATGACTGCAAGGTGTGTGAAAGTGAGTACACTTAGAGAAGTGTTGACAGCTACATTTAACACAGCACTTTCAGTACTAAAGACCAACGCTGAGAAACAGGAGTCAGGTTGAGAAATACTGCACTGAAGTCATCCACTTCAAGTGTTTTACTTCAATTTTAATTAGTACAAAACACTTATCAAAACAGTTACACTGGATAATACCTTCCAATGCGAGACCACACAAGCTCCAGTCAAAGCATGAAGGAAACACTTCAGACAGTGACTTTCTACCTATTCCAACCATATAAAAGAAAAGAAAGTTTCAAGCACAGAGTTTATCCAAAGCAGATGCAGTGAGAAACTTACAGAAGAGTGAAGAGTTAAAGTTGGCTCCATTCGTGAGTATTATTAGTCCTCAGCGCTGCTGTAGACACCCAGTGTAAATAAACATGTCCATTCAGCCGCATGCTCTGTGAGTTCACAGGATGAAGCTGAAGTCAGTGTGTCTGTCTTTGGAGTTCCAGCTCGGTCCCTGCGTTCAGCCTGTCTGACTTTCCCTCCTGCGCTCAGTCCCTTTTCCCTCCTCCCGTCTCCTTTCACTCTGTGTTTCAGACAGATTCCTCCTCCCACTGACTTCTCTAGCAATAAAATCTGACTCCCTCAGACCTACCCAAAAGAAACGCTGTGATGTCATGTTGATTTGAGACTTCAGATATATATTTTTGAGACTTTTAAATTCATGACTTTCTCAATTGGGAAAGTTTTGATTCAGAGCTTGGAGTTGTGTGATTGTTTAAAAATCAAGCTACTTACTAAAACCCGAACTGGGCACTTCTCTCTGAGATGTTCTTAAATTAAGTGGCTGTTAAATGTTTCTGAATTCCTTGTTTCACAATGGAGTAGGGCTGTGCGATTTGGGGAAAATACCCAATATCAATTTTTTTTTTTAAGATATTGCAATTTCGATTTGATTTGTGATTTAATTTTATAGTCAAGCTTCAGCTCAGTAATCTGTATCATAGCTTCTTATTGCTAAAATGCAGTGAGTGCTAGTTACAAAAAGTAACTGAAAAGATATTAACTTAACATTTTTTCAAAATTTTTTAAATATTGAGAAATGAAACACTCATTTTTCTCTAGAGCAAACAGTACACACAAATAAAATGACCTTACCTGTAAACAAATTGAACTCAAATTAGGATGATAGTGTAGCTTATTATAAAAATAAATAAATAAATAATTATAAAAATACAGAACACTCTGCAAACTAGCATGGCTGAAACAACTCAGAAATTGTATTTGGCTGTTGCTTGCTAGTAGATTGAGTGTCACTGGCAATACTATCAGTTGACTTTTTAGCACGACACTCCTCATACAGCCCCCTGTGGTGCTTTTTTAGGTGCTAGTTGTTGTATTTCCTTGTGCTGTGGCAACAATTTTTACAAATGACCTGTTTTTGTTTGGTGTCTGTGACTTTGAAACTACAATATTCCCATTTTACCGATGTCCTGTTTTTCTTTGATATTAGGTAGTCTATTAATGCTTCTGAAGCGGCAAGCGGCATCATCCCACTCTTCTGTCTGTTTGTTTGTTTGTTTGTTTTTTTATTGTGGGTATTCTGCATAGTTTGGTTGCGGAATTCTGATTGGGCAAAACAAAAAAGTGTTCTCACTTAATTGGCTAGTAAGATACATAGATGGCAGTCACGTATTTGCTCTGGGTGGGGGAAATTAAATAATACATATATATTTCATATCGCAGCCTCTTGCGATTAGCTAATCGTAACGTTTGAAATCGCGATTGCATTTCAATTTCGATTAACTGCACAGCCCTACAATAGAGTGTCATTTTCAAAAATCTTTGAGATTTTTATTCTTGGATTTGCACCAGACAAATGTTTTTTGCAGAAATTATATAAATTCCATATAAATACAGTAGTTGAATACAATTCTGTAGCTCCTGGTCAACTATAATTCACACTCAACATTGACTTTGCGGACTTGCACATTGCGATACCAATGCTGAAATGATATATTGTGCAGTCCTAGCTTCAAACTAAGCAGCTTTCACTATAGATATGAATCAGATAGATATAGATATACTAATCAGTGAAACATATCTATGTGCATTTGAGTTTCTAAATTTGCATAGAAAAAAGTGTCCCCACATGAAATTAGCATTTGCATCCATTCCTCACAAAGTTAATGGATTATGAAAATTTGCAAATGTGACCACATGCATGATGCAACACGCTGGTAGAAATTTCCTTGCAAAAATAAATAGGAAAATAAATAAATTTTTGAGATGAAAAATAAAACTATTAGAAGAACCCCACTAAAAACTAGAAACACAACCCCACTGGGCCTTCACACTCTCTGTTTGTAATGAAATGCTTGGATCATTTTTGCAATGATAAATAAAGAACCAATGTGAGAATAAGTACAGTGATTTCATAACACATGAATTGCTATGTCTGTAAATGCTAATAATATTATGAATTTAAAAGGGTGGTCCCCAGTGTATTTTTAAGGCTTGGTTGTGTTCATAAGATGCAAAGCAATGTGTGCTCATGCTGTAGAATGTGTGCTTATTTGTAGAAAATCACATAAATTTTTAATATATTTTACTTTGATTATATACAGCTACTCAGCTAACATGAAAACAACGTCATATTTCCTAGTTCCTCTGAAAGGCCCGCCCTCAAGAGGCTCTGATTGGTCAGCTTACAAAATGTGCTGTGATTCGCGTATTGGCTCCACGTCACACCCCTACAAGCAACGCTTTTGCGCTGTGTAAACAGTCCAGTCAGAGCAGCTGTTAACAGCATTAGCTTCCTAAATCAGACAGAAAAACGAAGAGCACACAGCTGAACCTCATGCCTGCTCTCTAAAATCAAATCTGACAAGTGTCTTTTACATACTCTATATTCAGAATAAGCATGTGTAAATAATATAAAACGTTCTCATATCTTTTGCGAGTTTGTTATTTGAGATGTAGATTGCACGGAAAGCGGCCACAGAGAGACACTGAAAGCGTCTGCATAGAGAGACACTGCATAGCTGAATATTGTGGGTGTTTACAGCAGTTTGGCTGATAAATATGAATTTGTAGCTAAATTGTTAGCGGTGCCAAAGAGCATTTCCAGTTGTTTACATACTTGTTTACATCCTCGCTACAACATACCGTTAACACTAGAAACTGTGCATGTTATAGATCAATTCTAACAACTAAAAATAGCTACAGCTTGTGACTCACAATCCTATGTTTGCTAGTTGAAGGAGTTTAACAGAATCCAGCACTGAACTGGGAGAGATTCTGGAAGTTGTCCTTTGTCAAGAGCTAGCTATATATATTTTTATAATTCTCTGGAACATAATTAAAATTTAATTGTAAGCACTGCTCTCTTTGTGCCATATCCTTTGGAAGCCCAAATAAAGAAACAGAAGTAGCTCTGTGCAAATAGCAGCATCTGGACAACATTTTAGGTTTCTCTGCTATAACATTACAGTGCCTCTGGCCACACCCCTTCGCTGCGCAGGGTGTGTGCACATGGTGAATGCGCATAACTAGAAGCCCTTATGATCTCACTAGCACGGATGTATTTTTTGTAGTCTCCAAACTTTGGAGAAAGCTTTGGTAAGCTAACTGTAAAAGCCAATGTCTCTCTTTGCATTAAAGTTTGAGCATCTTATATTCAGAAATGATGTTTATATTCACACAGCTACACATCAACTAAAGTTTAAAATATGATATTGTAGTGGACCACCCCTTTAAGGAGCAGAGAAAGGTGCCTAGCATTTGCCATCTAGCAAACCAGCCTTCATATTTTATAACATATATTTAGCCAAATATATTTAAGGCCTGAATGACCTCATTAGCCACAATAAACTTTATAACCTGTGAATTGATGAATTGATGAACTTACAGCCTTAGATACGGCCAATCTGATGATGGACAAAACACTGAGCTGTTCAAAATCCTTGCAACTCCATTTGATCTTGAATTTGGTCAAATGTCCACATTTAAGTGATTGCAAGTATTTAAAATAGAAAAATTAAATATAAACAAAAAAAAGATTGTGTATTTCCAGAATCTACCAGCAGAGGCTGTCCAACATCAAACAAAAACATTGACTACAATTGTCCTCATTTAGGTATCACTATATATATTCTCTAAGTTATTTATCTGCCTAAAGTATTTTTGAGTATAAACCGTAAACATCGTATGGAACTTCCACAGCACCAAAATATTCATCACTGATATGAGCAAACCTACAGCTGTTGTAAATCAGCTGTGAATGCCCAGTCGCATGGAAAATAAATCTACTACGTGCTATAAAACTATCAACAGCATCAACATAGTTGCGTCCATAAGGGTTTGATATTAGTTTTGATGATGAAGTCCAAACTGGGACCATCTTCAACAGAATACAAGCCTGCTTAAAAAAGAGTGCAGTTGAGTTTCACAACCTCTTTGTGCGCAGGATTCTACAACACACTTTTTTAATCAGCAGTGGCAGCAGTGATCTTCTGTGCGGTTGTGTGCTGGAAGCGGCATCAATACTAGAGCTGCCAAAACACTCTACGGCTTAATCAAGATGCCTGGCTCAGACTTGGTGCTAAGCGAAGTGCGGTCTGAAAGGTGGATCCACTCCAAACTCCCGGCCATCATGAAGAATGCCTCTCATTTACTTCATAAAACACAAACTTTCATGGTGTCCTAACGTTTACTTCCTCCTTTGCTGATATCAGGACATACAGATCTGGCACATAGTTGCGTCAAACTGTGAATTTGCATTCTATTAGTGTACAGAAGGGATTGTTTAAGCAAATTTACAATCCATCAATGGCTGAGGTTAGACTGAACAAGAGAGAAATGAGAAAACAACAATGATGCATTGTCCTCTGTTTTTGTTGGTCTTTCTACTACAGAAAGCTACACTAAAGTACATTTGCTGAATGGGCCTTCATTTAGATGTTATCTGGCAACATGCTTAGACCAAGCATTTTCCAACCAAACAAACCTCTCCGTTTCACATCCCCTCCCTTTCGCTCTTGTTCTCCTGGTGAGCACCAGCATGACTGATGTTCTCATAACCACACTTTCCAGTCTGCCTGACCACCAGAGGAGCATTGGGTCCATGAAAAAGGCTGCCTTGAGTTCCAGGAAAAGCCAAAGGGAAATCCTACTCCTCTCAGATTCCACACTTAGAGAGGCGACAAACCTTTTCCAGCTTCAAACCTCAAGATATTCGCTAGGTTAAAACCCATGTGACTCCATTAGCGTGCACAAGATAATATTTAAAGGTATGAAATGTACTCATCAATCTTAATCTGTTGAGTACATGGAGTAGAACTCAACCTAGCAACAGTTTTCATTGAAGGACAAAACCAAAAATGAAAGCAATAGTTGCCCAAAATAAAAATGGTCATTATATGATCATACTCAAAAAACATAAAGACAAAATAATAATAAAACACCAATGTAACTACTATACAGTTAACAGCTGTATTCTTTTTTAAATAATGTTTTTACTCATAAAGCAATCAAGTGCAAGCTCTTTTGTAAAGTACAACACAATAGCTTGCATCTCCTGTGAACCAATACTTTTATTCTATCTAAAGATGGCAGTCCACCTCGTGTTTGCATAAAGTTACTCCAGGTACTAGTTTGCTCCCACAGCCCAAACACAAGCAGGTTAAATTCATTAAAGGCTTCAAATTGTCCCAGTTCCCAAAATTGTGTGTTTGTGTGTGTTTAAACTGCTTCATGAATATGGCCAAAGATAATGAAATTGCATTAAGAAGAAATTAAATAAATAGAACATAATATTTTTTTACTTGATCATATGTTACATATCTGCATATGTTATACTAAAGACTACAGTAATGACTGCTGAACATTAAAAGGCCATATAGGTTTATGTAACAAACTGGTCAAATTTTGTTATTTCTAAGTTGTTGCTTTCAACTGTGAAATAAAAAAGCACTTAAGCTAAGTTTATTTGTCACAATGCACAATTTCAGATTCATTCATTCATTCATTCATTATCCTTTGGCTTAGTCATTATTTTAGTTCGCCACAGCGGAATAAACCACCAACTAGGGCTATGCGATTAATTAAAATCAAATCGCAATTTGAAAAGTTGCGATTAGCTAATCGCAAGAGGTTGTGAAATGAAATATATATATGTATTATTTAATTTCCCCCACCCAAAGCAAATGCCTGACTGCCATCTGTGCATGACAGTCTTACTAGCCAATTGACTGAGCACACTTTTGTTCTGCCCAATCAGAATTCCGCAACCAAACTATGCGGAATGCCCACAATAAAAAAACAAACAAACACATGGACGAGTGGGATGGCATTTGCTGCTTTAGAAGCATAAATAGACTAATTAATATCAAAGAAAAATAGGAAATCTGAAATATGGGAATATTGTGGTTTCAAAGTCACAGACACCAAACAAAAACAGGTCATTTGTAAGAACTGTTGCCACAGCACGAGCAAATACAACAACCAGCACCTAAAAAAGCACCACAGGCGGCTATATGAGTGTCTAGCAAAAAAGTCAACTGAAAGTATTGCCAGTGACACTCAATCTAGTAGCAAGCAACAGCAAAGTACAATTTCAGAGTTGTTTCAGCCATGCTAGTTTGCTAAGGGTTCTGTATTTTAAATTTTTTTTTGCTTTGTTTTTATAATAAGCTACACTATCTCCGTAATTTGACTTCAACTTGTTTACAGAAAGATAACAATATACAATACAATACTTTCTCCATTCGCATTGGTACACAGGACCTTATAACCTGTATATTTACAACATATCTGTACATACAATTCAACATCCAGATATTTTTGACTTACTGCATCTCTGTTTAATGTTTATTGCCTTTTCTTTTCTCATATTTAATTTTGTGTTGTCACTGTCACTTTATGTACACTGGAAGCTTCTGTAGCCAAAACAAATTCCTTGTGTGTGTGAAGCACACTTGGCAATAAAACTGATTCTGATTCTGATAAGGTCATTTTTTGTGTTTACTGTTTTCATTTCTGAATATTTAAAAACAAATTTGAGTAAATGTTTAAGTTAATATGTTTTCAGTTTGACTTTTCTCACTGCATTTTAGCAGTAAGAAGCTATGATACAGATTATTGAGCTGAAGCTTGACTACAAAATTAAATCGCAAATCAAATCGAAATGGTGATTCATTCCGCTGTGGCGACCTCTGTTTAATAAAGGAACAAAGCCGAAAAGTAAATGAATGAATGAATCAAATCGAAATCACAATATTAGTCAAACAAATTATAATAATAAAGTAAAATAAAAAAAATAAAAATCACAATTAGATATTTTCCCCACAATTGCACAGTTATACCGCCAACTATTCCAGCATATGTTTTATGCAGCGGATGCCCTTCCAGCTGCAACCAAGTAGTGGGAAAGACCCATACACACTCATTCCCACCCACACTCATACACTACAACCAATTTGGCTTATCCAATTCACCTATAGCGCAGGTCTTTGGACTGTGGGAGAAACCGGAGCACTCGGAGGAAACCCACGAAAACACAGGGAGAACGTGCACACTCCACACAGAAATGCCAAATGGTCCAGCCAAGACTCAAACCAGCGACCTTCTTGCTGTGTGGCGACAGTGCTAACCCCTGAGCCACAGTGCCGCTCCAATTTCAGATTCTTTATGTATATTCATTCCAACATTTTTGGAGCTGTATAAAAAAACAGCTGTATTAAATCAAATCTGCTGTATAAAAAGAAGCCAGTCAAATACTTTTTGTGTGTTTCAAAAAAAAAAAACAGAACACAAACAACAAATTGTTTCACAAGACAGCAGTACATGTTTTTTATTTGTGGGTGTAGGCCAGGGGTGCTCAACCCTGTTCCTGGCGATTGACCTTCCAGCTGATTTCAGCTCCAACCCTGATCAAACACACCTGAACCAATTATTTAGAACGTAAGGAGCACTTGATAATTACAGGCAGGTGTGTTTGATAAGGGCTGCAATTGAAAACTGCAGGAAGGTCGATTGCCAGGCATAGGGTTGAGCACCCCTGGTGTAGGCTTATGACAGTACTTGTTTGCAATAATTGTTGAGTTTTATCATGGTATACAGTTTTATCACGATATTGGTCTAAGCTCTAAAAAAGGTTACTTAAACGTGTATAACAAATAACAAACAATTTTTTTTACACATATACAGCAGGAAAAAAATATTGAACACGTCACCATTTTTCTAAGAAAACATATTTCTAAAGGTGCCGTTGACTTGAAATTTTCCCCGGTTGTTGGTAACAACCAATGAAATCCATATATGCAAAGAAAACAAATCTAACTATTTTAACACTTGAAGTTATGCGTAATAAAAAATAATGAAATGCAGGGGAAAAGTATTGAACACATGAAGAAAGGGAGGTCTAGAAACGCAGTGAAAGCCCAGACAGCAGCTGTAATCTCTCAGTAGTTCTTCAGCACATTGAATATTTCAATAGTTCAGTATTTTCTCTTTGTGTCTTTCCATTATTACACACAACTAATTTTTAGATTTTTTGTTTTGTTTGGTTTTATTTTGGTATTTGTATTAGTTCAATTCTATGTCAACAGCTCCTTTAGAAATATTATTTCCAGGAAAAAAGCATGACGTGTTCAATACTTATTTTCCATGCTGTACATTTTCAGAGTAAACAAATGTTTAAAAAATGAAACTATAAAAGGATTAAAAAGTACAGTAAGTCACATTTTATAATAAAGTCACATTATTAAACATTAGTTAATGTATTAAAAAATCAACAGTGAGCAATAGTTACATTTATCACTACAGTTAATGTTAGTTTTAAAAATACAACTGAATTGTATTCATATTTATTAGTTAAAAATGTATTTTTAAGCATTTATTAACAGTATTTTAAAGTGGCCACAATAATATATATATAATATTTGTCAATAACAGATGTCTATGTAGCTAAACATTTTTAAACTAGCACAGCAAATCAGTAAAAAGAGTGTAGTGGGGGTTGAAGACTACACAGACACATAAAGGATTCTGCACATTTGAGAGAGGATACTAATGGTACCATTAGTCATGCAGAATGTCACGTTTATAATAGTTTCATGGTTATCCTTGTCTATTGAAAAACACGACTGTGCTTGAGAATAATAGAAACTCACAAAGGCCACTCTGTGTATTAAGAGAAAAAAGAAAAAAGTATCACGAGTGAAATAAGGATAAATGAAAAATACACTACAGCTTAATACAGACAGACTGACTGACTGTTTACTGATAACTAAACAATTACACATAGCTATATCTCTGTTTTCATGATCAGACATGTGCGGCCTCAGCTCTGCATCGGGTATAATACTTGGGAAAAAAACTATGCTTTAACTGCATCATGTGAGCACATCTGAGGCAAATCGGAAGGTGCTACAATCTTACCTCAAGGTCATTAAGTGAATGAGCCAGACTGAGTCGTTTAGCTGGACCTGACGGTCTTCGAACAGAAGAGCGTCCCCTTGTGAGAGCCCAAAATAAGGATCCCTGAGAAGAGGTTAACAAGAGTTAATTACAGCAAATTTACATGCCATAACTACTCTGAACAGCATTTTAGTCATAGCTAATTTGCTCTGCAAGACAGTGGCATTTATACCAAAAAATTATATATATTGTTATTTTCTCTTTTCATTTCATGTTACATAGATGTTGAATTTAAAAAATGATACAAATAATAATAATAAAAACTAGATGTTAAAATCTGAGGACAAACTTTATGGTGGCTTGAGAAAGTCGGTTGGAAGTAGTTTATTTAGTTTGAAAAAGTATCAAGTTGGCTAAAATAATGTTTAGGATCGCTGCTGTCAACAATGTAACCACTTTAAAGACTGAATCAAGCCAGTAAACAGCTTTAAAGTTGATCCCTGTGTCTGTGGTTGGTAATAGCATGATTCTACCATGGCTTAGCATGATTCTAGCATGATTCTAACAAATTAGCATGTTATTAGCATGAATTAACATAAAATAGCATGTTGCTTGCACATTTCTAGCACGAATTAGCATGTTGTTAGCATGATTCCAACATAAATTACCATGTTTCTAACACAAAACTTACATTTCATTTAAAGTCACACTAAATAAATGGTGAATAAAAAATATATAATACAAATAATAATAATAATAATAAGAAGAAGAAGAATAAGAATAAGAATAAGAATAAGAATAAGAAGAAGAAGAAGAAGAAGAAGAAGAAGAAGAAGAAGAAGAAGAA
>CAIGQZ010001108.1:3038418-3062029 GCA_903798205.1 Danio tinwini
CATTGACTATAATAGTAATTGTTATTCCCACTATTGAAGTTGGTTACAGGTTTCCAGCTTTCTCGAAAATGTTTTTTTTAGTGTTTCTTTGTAACATAAGAAAGAAACTCATAAAGGTTTGGAACCACTTAAGGGAGAGTAATTAGTGAGTACATTACCATTTTTGGCTGAACAATGCCTTTAATACTATTTAAAACTTACTATTTATAATTAAAAACAGTAAAATAGTTCACAGGTGGTACCCAATTCACCTGTCTGTCACAGTAAGACTACCACAACACCATGATCTTAACCTTTATCTCCACACCAAAATCTCAGACGACCTGTCAGTGATTCATCAATTGTGACTATACTGGGATTCAATATGCAGTCATCCCAATTAGTGTACACTGTGGGTTTTTAAAAGCAAATCTTTGATGTGTAATATAATAAACAGTGCTCACAAATTTGTGACTGTATTGAAACAAGTAGAGACATGAACCTTAAACATCTTCTGTCATTCTTTTGTCACAGTTTAGGGTTACCAAATAGACATGACTGATCTTCAAAAAAAAAAAAAAAAAAAAAAAGAAGTTTAAAAAGAAAAGCCTGCATCACAGATGGCTCCAGTCATGATGACTTACCCTGATGCAATGAGTGCTCGTGACTGTGCCATTGCGATTCTCTGTAGGGCGGGACGGCTAAGACCAGCCAGACTGCTGCGAGGCGGCACCGGGGCGGCACAAGCTGCTGATGCTGTTGACACAGGACCAAGAACACGAGCAGAGGGCGTGGGAGCGCAGGTGGTCGCTGTAGATATAAGGGTGCTGGAGGGTGTAGGTACTGTAGGGTTGGGCATGGAGGTGGTATGGGGTGTGGTAGAAGGGGGTGGAGGTGGCGGTACAGCAGGTGGGGGAGGACGGTTGGAGGATATGGACAGAGCGGCAGTGGCTGAGCCCAACAGGGAGAGGGAGTGTCCGAAGCCACCGCTAGCACCCGAAGTTGAGTTCCTATGTGGCGAGAGGACTCGGGAAAGGGAAGGAGGGTGAGGCAGGGTTAGCGAGTATGAGTGTCCTCTTGATGGAGCTTTGGGACTTGGCGGCTTGGGTAATGGCGGGGGTTTCCGCCCAAGAGTTTGTGCCATGCTTGGGGTCTTGACACCTAAGACTAACATACACTGCTGGCAAGAACACGGTTGACCCAGTGAAGTAATAGCAGAAGCTGGGAGCGCTCCACTGGGGTAGGCACTGCCATTCCCTCCACTGACCCCTGAAACGCCCACACCTAACAGTCCACCACTTCCAGCAGATGACCATGCATGTGGCTTAGGCAGTGGGCCAGAGACTAGGGGGTAGGCCAAGTCTGAGCGCCTCTGGATGCGTCGGCGCCGCTGCGTCTGTCCATTAATCTGTGTCATACTCTGCAGGTCTATGAGGTAGCAGAAACCCAGCGGCGTTAAGTCCAACCAGGGCTGCTGCCGGTCCCGAGCCGCCTGGATGGCGATGCTCACCTCTGTGTCGTACGGCGTCCATGAACCAGAGTCGTTTTCCCATTCCCACACCCAACCCTGACCTGGAGCCGACCGTGGATCATAGAAACTTCGCCGCACAGGTCTTAGTGTACCTGTAAAGAAAAGGAGAGATTAAGAAAAAAATTCACTTTTTTTATAAACCCACAAATGTTTTGATGAGCAAAGATTTTATTCTTGTCTTCATGCAACAAGTGGGCGCAGCCACTAAAACCTTATTGGCTCGAGGCATGCAGTCACATTCACTTGCATTGATTTTTAGACATAAAAACAGCTTGTTATGCTGCTTGATGTTGCAAATGGGTATTTTGTAATTATATTATTTTAATGTACAGTAATAAACACACTGTCTGTAGAGCAAGTAATCTGACAGAAAAACAGAAAGTTCATGCAATATGAAAATTCTGTCATCACTTACTCACCCACATTTGTGCCAAAGTCATAAAACTACTAAATTTAAAAATAACTGGCCCTCAATGAAACCAAAGACAGCCCACATCACACCTCTCTTTATTTCCATTCACTGGCTATCAGCTTCAGCTTTCATTAAGTTCAAGACACTGATGCTTGCTTGTAGAACAGCCACAGGCTCAGCACCCTCCTACCTTTTACATGCGCTTAGGAGTTCTTATTTCCTCCAGAAGGCTGCGGTTGGTAAATGAGCATCGCCTCGTGGTAGTATCACAAAGAGGCACAAAAACACTTTCCAGAACCTTTTCATTCACTGTTTCTTAATAATGCAATAAGCTTCTTTAACTTAGCCAAATTTGCTACATTTTGACAATGATGGACAAATAGCAACTTGTCTCTCCCATGAGCACCTGACACTACTGAGCATCTGAAAAACTACTACTAGCTTTTCTGCGTTTAAGATCTGATTTCTTAAAAACAAAAAACAGTAATCTTCACTGCCTGGCTGAGATACGATATAAAGTGGGTATCAGAACAAACAAGAAGCACTGCATTAAATTATATTTTCCCTCTTCATGTCTTTAAAATATCAGGTTGAAATGAATTTCCATATTTTAAAGAAATTTCTGCGCTAGCCGGCTGCTAATGACGACGCTTGTGTTTAAACTGTCTTTCGTCCCTTTTTATCCTATAACAACCAAATGGATGCTTAAGTCTATTTAAACTGATTATATATGAATTACATTACAATATTGATGCTGTAAAAGGAAACGTATGAAATTGAAAAGACAAATAAACCTTTTACCGGAAGTTCATTATTGGCTGAAAAACACTAGCTGTGCATATAGCCCATTGTTGTTATTTAGATTTTACATATAAGCTCTATGTATCTACTTTCATCAGTATTTACACATGATCGACCCAATTTAAATTAATTCATCACATGATTGGTTGTCTTGCAATCTTAGATTAAACGGTTTCTACTGATTAAATTGTATGCATCAATTACAGTGCATACCACTTGTATTACTATTAGAAGTGAAGTTTATTTATAAACTAATTTCGAGAGGACCACATGCTTATGATTGCCTGCAGCCGGCCCTGCATTATTCGATTTATGATTCACCAATCAGATGATTTCTTAGCCACTATAAATACCCTAGGTTCCATGTGACAGCCATCTTCATTGTGAAGAACTACCCTTCCACCCCTACTCCTCCTCCTTTCCTAAATGGGTCGCACAGTGGTCCAGTGGTTAGCACAGTTGCCTCACAGCAAGAACGTCACTGGTTCTAGTCCTTACCAAGCCAGCCAACGTTACTGTGTGGAGTTTACATGTCCTCCCCGTGCTCACGTGGTTTCCCACAGGTTCCCCGGTTTCTTCCCACCGTCCAAAAAACATGCAACTTAAGTTAACTGACTAATCTAAATCGGCACCATAGACATGCTCCTATTAAGCAGTTATCTTTTAAGAGCAATCACTATCTGTTCATTCGCTACTATAGCAGGGGAGTTCTCGAGATCTACCTTAGCTCAAACTCCCCTCTCGCCTTGCAAACGGAAAGGAGCCCCGGGCTCGAGGATCTTATGAGCTCAGGGCTCTCTCCCGGACAGCATGGAGAAACAAGCTTTATAATCAATCATTAGCTGAGTGTGAACTCTTGAATGTATTTTTGCATGGTACACAAATTTTGCACTAATGTTTGTTTTTATATTGAAGGCAGATGTTGTTTATAATTTAAGCAAAGGAGACCAAATGAGTAATTATATTTACTGGCCCACCTGTTACAGAATAAATATAAACTTTACGTGTACAGTTTAGTGGTATTGCCACTATTCTGCTAATATACATCAAATAATACTTGGAAAAAAAAAACATGTATAAATTGTATGGATGCACCGATAGCAGTATTGGGTTGATACTTGGTTAAAATTCTCGTACTCGTATAGTACATGAAATGCCAATACCACTCAACTATTTCACTACGTAGATGTGATTTGTTGTCCTACATGACTCCAATGTCTTAATGTAATATATATATTAATAGCTTAGTCCTGTGAGCCTACTTTTTGATTACCTGACCCGCGGAATACAGCCAGGACTTATGAATATAGAATACAGACAGTGAATATAGCGAAGTACCATGCATAACAGGGTTTTATGCATCCCCAATATAACGTAAACTGCACACACTTGATTATGTAATGAGTGAAGTCCTAGATGCATGTCAGCGGTCTGTTTATTTACAGGGTTATCAACAATGCGTGTATGTTTTTGACTTGGAATAGCCTTTTGTTAACGATTTTTGGGTTTATCCTTGCTACAAGCAAAAAAATAAAACATTTCAAATTAATTGCACTTCAATTGAAACCAAATCTAAGAAGTATCGAAATTGGTACTTGGTATCGGCAAGTACACAAATGGATAGACTCGTAACGGTTTGTAAAAAAGTGGTATTGATTCATCCTTAATAAAAACAATTTCACTGGTAATATCAAGGTTAGATAGCTTTAGTAAGTATGGTTTAAAGAGTCATGCCTGAAACAACATCCAGCCCAAATTTAATTACTGAAAATCTCAGTTTCGATTTTCAGTGATATGCATATTAACATGTCAAAGATGTCAAAGCGCTTGAGTGAGAGTTGTGACATTACCTTGACAGCACGAAATAACTTTTGTTATGTCTTTCCAAAGCAACACAATTTAGACATAATAAAGCCTTGTTATGTCTGTTCCAGATTCCACAGTTCAACAGAACTATGTGCTTGTCCTTACGAACACTACAGTGCAACTAGTCTCAAGAATTTGACAGTCATTAAACTGCAACACAAAGGTTATCCATCCAACCCCCCTTCATGACCTCGCTCCACTGCCATTCATTTTTCCATCTCCTCCTCCCTCGTGTTTTTGGAGCGACGGGCTGCTACCCTTCGCCGACCCTATTCTCTCCATTCCTCCATCTTCCCATGAAGTCTAGTCAGCCTTTGCACAATGGCCTTTGTCAGCATGGGTGATGGAGACTCCCAAAATTTCTGACAGCCAACAATCCACCTCTTTGTTTCGGCTTCACGTCACCCTTTTTAAGCTTCAAATAATTTCTTCCTTCTCGCCATTGACCCCCCCAAAAAAATCATTAGTAGTTCATGCCAGAACCACTTGAACTCCACATTCATTGCAGGAGACATAATAAACAACTGGGAATTAATAACATGCACAGATATCAGAGGCTGTTGCTGAAATGAAGGTTTCGAGGCCCAACCCAACCAACCAACACTGAGCTTTCATAAACATCTGCAGACGTTTGCTTCAAGCCTTCACAATCCAGACTTGATATTATAAGCTCGTTTGATTGATCTCAGAGCAAATGCACCTAAATTAAGACAGTAAATGCAAAAGATGAGCAAGAGGCTGCATGATACAGTCAGGTAGAATGTCGTGGTATCTCACCGGTGTCTTGCCGAAACTGGTGCATAGACTGCAGGTCAATGATGTATGGCGATAGACGCGAGTCGACCTGGCCCAGCACCACGCTCCCGGCGCCGCGAGGGTCGCTGCGGATCACCGCTTCGATGTGATGGGACACCGCCGGGCTGTAGGGTCGCCAGCGCCCGTGCTCGTTCAGCCATTCCCAGACGACCACGGCCGAGGCTAACAACATCTCATACCTACGCGGAGAAAAATAAAATCACGTCCACAACAATAACATCAGACAGCGCCTTGAATCCGTGCATTATTTTGCAGCGCCTAATTCCCGTGCACAGCAGCACAGGTGCGTTTATAAGCAAGCAATGCATTTGACCACAAAGAGAATGTTATGCAGCATGCTGTGGCAAGCCAGTTTCACGTTAATCCCTTCAAAACGAACTAGAATCTATAGATTTCTTTTCTAGCGCATGTTTTAGTTAGTAAGCAAAAAGTCACTAGCACATTGTTCATCTTCATTAATAACATGCATTCTTATTTATTTTGTTCAAAATATACAAAGTTGGCCTTACATGTATTAACAAGCATGAAGTAATACAATTACAATAGGCAGAGACAATTATAGGAAAAAAGCAACATATGGTAATGATAATTGTACCTGACGTTAAACATAAAAAATAAGTAAATAAATTAATACAATAAAAATAATAATAAAAAAAAAACTAAAAGTTTATACAATACAAACCTTCAACGGATTGCATTCTCATTTTACCATGCTAATTAACTCAGTGAGACGTCATTGCTATATATTGCAGCTTTACTATTAGATACTTTGGTATTCATTCAGCACAGTGTTTCTCAACCACATTCCTGGAGGACCACCTGCTCTGCACATTTTCCATGTCTCCTTAACCAAACACACCTGATTCACATCATCAGCTCCATAGCAGTGACTAAAAGACCTGTAATGGGTGTGACAGGAGACATCCAAAACATGCAATGCTGGTGGTCCTCCAGCAATGTGGCTGAGAAACACTGATTTAAGAGACAGAGGTCTACTGTTAATAGAGATACAGTTTCAGAAAAAAAAGCAAACTGAAATTAAATGTTTCAATTAAATGCTGTAAATGAATCAGATTTTTTTAAGTAAAACAAAATCTAATTATTTTTACATTTTAATAAATAAATTAAGAAAATACTCATGAAAATGTTTATCTCTGGCCCACTAGCCTGCATTAGTTTGGTTTTTGGCCTGGCATAAGAAAAAGTTTGGGCAACCCTGGTTTAATAAGTACTCTGTCTGTTGAACTGACAAGAAAACTGTAATAGGTGTAGTAACACCTGAAATTAGGACTAGTGAATAGTAAATAGGCAGAATAACACATAACTGTCTGCAAATTTTTACTAGAAGACTTAGAAAATTAATTACTTGCATTATAGAAAAACACGATTGAATATGAATTCAATGTGCAATGCATGTTAAAACAGCTTGCCACAGAATGTTGTGTTACATGCAAGACATTTTAGTAACGCATTTCTTCTTCTATTGCATCCTTAAACTGACTATACTCCAATGCAAAAAACTAAAAAAATTATAATAATGATCTGCAAGGCGTGTAGAGGTCTTTACATCTCCTCATCATTAACATGCACTCTCTATGAATATAAAATGGTAGCGGCTCATTTTGTGATGGTGGCTCGATTACTTGTTTTATCTGTCAATTATCCACAACCTTTTCCTAACTGAACATGCGATGCTAGGCAAAAGGCCTGTTTTCCCTCAAATGCGACGAATTGAGACATGCAAGCACTCACCAATAAGAGATCGTTCGTGTTTACTCGTTTGCATTCAAATCATTGAAGTAGGAGGTAATTCCTTGGGCGAATCCATCTTAACTTGAGCAAAAAAGTATCCGTGCGATATAACAATAGTCCCAGATTTTTTTTTTTCTCTCAGAGAAAAATTCGAATTGAATTATTGCATTATGTTGCTTTAAAACGCATAGTCGACGCAATACGATGTTATAGATCTCCTAAACGACATGGCTCGTTTCGCCTACCGCCATGTAAAGACATTTTAATGTTATTCTTATTCTAGTAAGGAATGTGCAGGATTCTCCGATTGTTTGCGTGCGTCTGCCTTAGAACACGCCCACTGAGAGCGGAACTGACCAATGGTGTGGCGACTCTTACGTCCACTGACGTGTAACTGACCAATGATCTGCAAAAGAGTGCAACTTCCGACTCAAGCGTCTCCTCCTCAAATCTTCACAAATGTATATTTTTCCCCACGTATATAAAATATGTACATTCATCAATGCTTGTTGTGTATAATGAGTTTCCAGTCGTTTATTATGTTACGTGTTTGCGTTTGAGGTTTTTTCTTAAAAGTAAGTGGAGATGCCGGGGATTGAACCCGGGACCTCATACATGCGAAGCATGCGCTCTACCACTGAGCTACATCCCCTTCTACCTCACGCCCTGAAGTCACAGCTAAAGATGTATAAATGTGAAATTACTGCACTATTCTTGATGGGTCAGTTTTAGTACATTTACGATTTTCTGTGTTTTTAATCCCGATCCAGTTTTAACAAGCTTCAGTTTAAGTTATAACCGTAAAGTGTTGACTAGCAGGTTCAGGTGTCAAGATTATAATTTACCTGAAACTAGCAGGTGGAAATGAAACTCATCACTTTCATAACCGCAGTGGTGCTACCGTGCTGGACAAACTATTTTATTATGTTTCTTTTAGAGAAATGTATGTACTTACTATTGTTATATAATATGTTTATTTAATGTTTTTAAGTTGTTATGTTGTCAAGTCTTTAAGGTAACGCAAGCTACATCACTTTAACGAGTAAAGTAACGCGTTACTTAAAAAAATTAAGTGATAATATTTGAGTTACTTTTTAAAAACATAATGCGAGTTCATTTTTTAGATTTTTTCATTTGCTTTCGAAAAATAAATTGCTGAATTAAAATAAAATGTTACCTAGTCATGTTAAATCCCACACGCAATGAGAGAATGCAGGAAGAAATATTGGAATCTTACATTTCTGCGATAGAAATATTCTCATAATTTTAAACACATGGAAGGACAGGAAAAGAAGATTGTCTCAATGTACAGTAATTTAACTTTTTTAATAAGACCAAAAGTAGCAATTACAGTGCCTTCGTTAATCTGTATACAGCATGTATAGCTCTGGGGTCAGGAAGTTCTCAGAAGATAGCTTTATTTTAATGTGTTTTTTAAAGGTAAATAAAGGTTATACAGTGTGTTGTTTATTGCAGACCTCCTCTATTAAAAAAAGAGGAACAAGCCAGGTGAGAAAAAGTAACACAAAAGTAACTCAAAAGTAAAGTAACACATTAGGCTACTTACCATAAAAGTAACTAAGTAACACAAGTAGTTACTTTTTGGGGAAGTAACTCAATATTGTAATGCATTACTACAAAAGTAACTTTCTTCAACACTTTTTATAACCCCTCTGGTGCTGCTCAAAATAGTTCATTTTGTATAACTAAGAGAAATCTATGTATTTATTATTGTTGAATAATATATGTATTCAATAATTAAAAGTTTTATGGTGACAGTGGTAACCACTTTTTAAGAGCATACAGGAAAATGAAATGTGACCCCAGACTACAAAACCAGTTATGTGTGTTCTCAATTATCCGAAAGATGTATAAATAAGCTTTTAATTAACCTTTTACTTTGTTTTGAAATCTCTATACATTTTGACCCATACAATATATGTTTGGCTATTGCAACATTTTATTTAGGGTCATAAAAGTCCAATGCAACTATAGTAAACTAAATCTGTATCACTTTGAAACACATGACTTAGGTTTGGTTAGAATTTAGTTGACTATGCAGTTTATTCCTACTTATTGCTGTAGTGTATAAATAAATAAATCTTTATGAATAACAATGCCTGTGATATTTCTTTCACATAGTCAGCAAACCAGCACCAGAGGGTTATATTTGGTATCTTTTCAAAAACACCAGAGAAATTATTGCTATAGTGATCATAAGTGACCAGTTGATAAAATCAATTGATTTCTTCTCAAACTGTGATCAAATCAAAGCCATAAAGCTAAACAAGTTCCAACTTCTTAAAATTGAGCTTTCGCCACAGTACCAAACATTTCCATCAAATGAAGTACATAAGGTTGACTTTTTGTTTGACCTCTTTGCATAATTTCTGTTTACACCAAAAGTGCTTCAGTTTGCATTCCTTATCATCCTCATCTTTACCCAAGACCCAAAACATGAACCCTAGCTCTGACTGACCAACCGTGATAAAAGATGTGGTTCACGGGTGTAGCCTCAGAAAGATTGCTGGTTCATTGCCCTAACATTATACATTGCATTCTAATAGTCAAACATGATCTTGACAAATCACCCATCTATGACTCCTGCAATATTAATTAAAACACGGTCCATTTTCTGACATGAAAAACATTTTTATTGCAAAAAAAATATTTACATCTTCTAAAAAGGTTACAAAAGTTTCAAAATGTACGTCATTCACACAGTCAGCATTTGCAGAAAAACAACAGGAAGTGGATCAAAGTAACAGCAGCGGTGTGGAACCACTTTAGAGAAAGTTAACCCTGTAAAGCCTGCACATGATCTGAGGAAAAACTGAAAAATCGAGCAAGTAAAATACATTTTAGTCTTTTAACTGTGAAATGATGTGATGTGATCTTGTTAGGAAAGTTTACTTGACTAAAGCAACTTAGTTTGGCTTGATTATTCATTCCTTATTAGAAAAATGCTGAATTTAACTATCAAATATGATACATCAAGCTTTTGGAGAAGATTGATTTATCTATTATATTATACTTTTTGTATTGTGTTTTCTATTAATGTTTGTATTGTATTTATGTAAAACTGTATTGTTCTGCATGTTAAAAATGATCAAACTAAGCATTATTAGAAGATACAAATCCACAAATGATATTTCATTTTATGCTACGCTTTAGTAAAGATCAAAATGTAATCTTTATTTGCGGATAAAATCTATGTTTTGCCTCATTTACAAGCTCCATATTGACCTGTGTCTAACAAAATAGCCTCTGCATCAAATATGATACTTAAAAACAGCTTAAAAGTATTATTTTATTTTATTCAGTATGCTAGATTATATCATGTATCCATAGAACTGATTTTTCATTGAATTGATTGGATCCAGAGGTATGTTTATTGGGCAATTATACAATTTCTAATCTCCAGTATAATTATGCTATTAAAGGTCATATAACTAAATGTAGACTCATAAGGATATAAGCTAGTGTGCTCCAAAACAGTAATAAAATTCACATTTAAGGATATAAACCTGATATAGACTTCCAAAGCTTGCACCTAAATGAATCACCTCATACTTCAGTTTCTCATCAAATCTTCTGACCAATCAAACGCTCTCTAGTGTCTGACATGCCCCGCCCCCTTCAAGACACTTCACATTTGCTGTTCATTTGATGAGCTTGAGCTCAATCACTCTCACTGGCAGAGCTGTCATAAAAACCAAACCCCACTGGCTGTTTCAGTTGAGATTACGTCAAACATTGAATATAAATACACATTTCAAAGCACTTCACAGGACCTTTAAGCTTACTGAAATGTTATTGATAATAGCTATACAGTGTATTGACATGACTATCAACTGGGCTGTTGTTCTCAGAAGTTTGCAACTTTGTACCTTTAGAAAAGACCACAGTCTTTAGAGGAAGGGGTTAATTATTTAAGAAAATTTGGAAACCATTTTTGGATTATATACAAACAGTACAACATGTTTGGATAAAATAGCTTTTTTTGATTGTTTTATACTTTATCTCATCCTTTTTATTTAATTTATTTTTACATACTACATGAAAATGTTTTATTTTATGATGTTGTTCTGTATTGTTTGAAATTCTTGAAACTTTGAGAAAAAAATAAATAAATCACCCCCCCTCCCCGCCGCCCCAAGAGAAATTAATAAAATAATAATAATAATTAAACAAATTAAATAAATTAATAAAAACATAATTAAAAATTATAATAAAAAATGTATGTCATATAGCAGATTTAATGAAATCCATTCCTCTATTAGTCAAAAGTTGTTGAAATTAAAATGACCTTCTTTTGCTAATGCTAAGTATTTTTCTTGCTTTCTAAGTTAGAAACAAATTAAACTTGTTGTAAAGTGTTTGCCAATTTCTCGGACTATTATTCCACATCAGGCTTTAAAGGGTTAAACTAACTCATATTTAAAAAAAAAAAAATACAAAAAACAACAACAGCATTGCCCACTTGGTAAAGTCCCTTGATTTCCCGCCTTTTTAAAATTCAAGCAACGTCTCTGTGCTTCATAAAGCCGTAAAGTCATTTCCCTCCTTTTTCTCTTTACTCTCCTCAGACCAAATGGCGCTGCCTGTAAACGGCTTGAGATCAACAAGCAATCCCACCTTCTCCTCTTTTTTCACGTCTTCTGTTTTCTCCTCCTCCTCCTCTTTCTTCTCCTCCTCCTCCTTCAGTTTCTCATCCTCGTCTTCTTTCTCTTCATTCTTGTTTCCACCTTTCTGCATCTTTGCTCTTTCCCTCAGGTCAACACTGGAATAATCGCTTGATGAATCCTCGTCTTTATCCTCCTGGTTTTCCTGCTCTCGTTCCTCTGTGCAGGTGTCGTTTTGTTTGTCTTGATCATTTTCGTCATCTTCATCTTTGTCTCTGATGTTCTCCTCATCTTCGCGGGGTTGAGGCCAAATGTGGACGCCAAATCTGTTTTCCACGACGCCGACTCCTTGTCTCAGCTGGTCCCGCAGGCCACCGGGGGCAAACACCATCCGCTGGACAGTGTATTGGCCATTTGTTTCCGTGTTTAGTTTTCTGTAGAAGTAAACCAGAGCCAGAACAAGGATGACCCATACAAAGAGGAGGGCAAGGACAGTTGGAGTGCTGTCAACGGTTCCTGACGCCATGACTATGGGAAGAAACAGGGAGAGTTTGTCAAATAAACACTGTAAAAAATACAGGGCTCCGCACAACCAATTTGTGTTGGGAAAACATGAAGGAATTAAGTTAACTTGTACATTGTTACAAATTTAAGTGGATTGAACATGAAACAATTTAGTTGTCGCAAAAAACTCAAGAATTGTGTTGTTTAGCTCATTTTAAAGAAGTAGTTCAGACAAAAAGCAAATTTAATTTTATGGAGTAAACTGAGTCCAACATTTAAGAAGTGAGAGTTGTAATGTTTTTGAAAGTGTTTCTCTTATTTCATCAATAATTTAAAAAAAAGCATTTGAGGAAAATTACAGTAAAAATACAGTAATGTTTTAAAATAGTATTACTATTCAAATATCATCTTAATTTTTATTGATTTCTGTGATGGAAAAGAAATGTTTTTAAAAGTTATTCTCTTATTTTCATCAATAATTAAAACATTTATTTGATGAAAATTACAATAAAAATACAGCAATACTTTAAAATACTATTTACAAATAATATAAATGACTTATTACTGTGATGAAAAAGTTTACATTTTAAATAAGCTTAAGTTGAAATGTTTTGAAAGTGCTTCTCTTATTTTCATTAAGATTTAGGTTTTTTACATTTTCATTTGATGACAATTACAGTAAAAAACTGCAATATTTTGAAACATTATTACTCTTTAAATATAATAACAAATATTGTTTATTTCTGTGATGGAAAAAATTAACATCTTATATAAGTTTAAAATGCTGTTAAAAGATTGTTTTACAACAAGTGTTTTTATAAGATTTGTTTTACATTTTTATTTGATGACAGTAAAAATACAGCAATTTTTTCATTCCTTTTTTGACTTAGTCCCTTTATTAATCTGGGGTTGCCACAGCGGAATGAACCGCCAACTTATCCAGCATATGTTTTATACAGCAGATGTCCTTCCAGCTGCAAACCATCCCAAGGAATGAATTTGAATAAAGCAATGCTTAATTTTTTTTTATTATTTAAATAAAATTTTAACTGTCCTTTATTTCTGTGATGGAAAGATTTAAATTTCAGTAAACATTATTCTCTTACTGAAAATTGGGGTAAGTTCAATTATTACATAAAAAAATAAGAAATTAATATTTGTTTAGTAAAAAATATATTATCATTAAATACATCTAAAATTGGCAGCAAATTTGTTACAAAATATTTTCTTTTGACTTTTTTGTTTCACAAAGAATCCTGAATTATTAAAAAAAGTTACTGCAAAAATATTAAGTCGTTAAAATTGGTTTCAAAAATAATAAATAAGCATGAGCATTTCTGCATACAGAGTTAACAAAAAAGTGCATATAAACGAAGTGCTTTTCAAAATATTGCAAGTAAAGGTCATATATATAGACCACTATAGATTGAAATTTTAATTATTTTCACAAAAATATTAAGAAATGAAATTATTTTCAAACAACTATTAATAAATGAAAAGCAGCAGTAATAACCAAAAAAAAGTGAACATTAAATCAGTATATTATACAGCATTAAAAAAGAGCATTTACAACCCTGTTTTATTGAAAAAAAAAATTAAATACGGTATTTTTATGGTTATAATATTGCATTACTATTACATTATTTTACAGTATAATTATAAAATGATCATTTAAATAAATGAAATTAAAACACAATTGTAATCAAATTGAACAAAAACAGCCTTACGTTAAAGGAACAAAAATAATAATAATCTAAACTCAGCAGCACAAGAAAGAATATGCAATAATACACACTTCATTATAAACTTTAGCTCAATAAACGATTCGGCATGTCTGTGACAACCTGTGGCTTTTCTTGCCGCATTAACACCAGCTCCTGCCATATACTGTTTCATACAAAAAGCCTCCAAATTGCAGAAGCACGGAAGTAAAGCATGCCAGGAAATCACTTTGGTTTTTTTTACATTATCATTGCAGTGCAAACAAAAAAATGTAAGTCACTCATCTGTGAAATTCTTGATATGCCTTAACACTACTTATTCATTCACACCAGTCTCAGTGATGTTTTTTTTTTTTTTTACTCAAACCACTTAACGGCACTTCACAAGTTTTGCTAAAGCAGCTGCTGTGGATTGCTCTCAAATAATGAGTGATTTTCTTTTATGAGCAAAAGCTTTTCTTGTATGAGCCAAAAGTGAATCAAATCCCTGAAGAAGAGAACTGAAGTACCATCTTTGTGTGTGCGTGTGTGTGTGTGTTTCTTAAAGTTTCCTCAAACACACACACACACTAAAATAGAGCTCTAAAATAGAGCTTATTTACAGTACAGATTGCAAAGGAAAATGGAAGATTGACGGAGGTTGAAGGAGATTATTTTAATAGAGATTAAAAATATATGTTATGATATAACAGAAAGGCTGTTTATAAATGTTAACTGTTAAAAGAAAAAAAAATTAAAACACATCAAAATATCTAAAAAATGAAATAACTTACCTTCATTCAACTGTCCTTAAACCCATAGCCGACCAGATCATAAAATAGAAGATTTGAATGTGTCTTGATGATATAGGCAGGAAACAGGGGCGGGGGAAATGAGTAAAGCAGAGAGAGAGAGAGAGCGAGCGAGAGAGAGAGACAGTAAAACCATACAGTAAGACATTGATGTAAAATTTAAATTGTAAATGTTGGATTTTTTAAATAAATACATATTTAATATATTCAGATATTAAGACATTGATTTATTTAATTCAGATTTGTAATTTCATTTGAATTTAATAACAAATACCTAACACTCAAAACATGACATTTGCTGTTTGGTCAAACTACTTATTTAAAATGAGCAGCAAACACACAATTCTTGAGGCTTTTTGGGACAACTTAATTGTTATATGTTCAATCCACTTAAATTTGTAAAAAAAAAAAACTAATAAAGTTAACTTAATTCCTTCATGTTTTCTCAACACGAATCAATTGTGTAGAACCCAGCATTTTTTACAGTGCACTCAAAAATTCACTTTTGCTGCTTGTTCAAACTACTCATTTAAAATGAGTTGAACCAACATAATTACATTTTTTGTGACCAACGTACACTGTAAAAAAAAAGTTGACTCAACTAATTGTAATAAAATTGTAAGGCAATTTACTGCAGAGCTTTTTTAAACTGACCCAACTTTCAACCCATGTACTGCACCTGATTTAAGTTGAGTGAACTCAAAAATGTCCTGTTTGAAATTCCTTCATGTTGTCCCAACACAAATCAATCAAGTTAACTAAATTGTTTTTGCAAATTTAAGCGGATTGAACATAAAACAATTAAGTTGTCCCAAAAACCTTTTCAAAAAACCTTAAGAATTGTGTTGATTCAGCTCATTTTAAGTAAGTAGTTTGAACAAGCAGCACAAATCTGTTTTTGAGTGCAGTTTTAGGAAAAGCGCAAGTTACATAATAATATTACTTTTCTAAGTAATGAGTAAAGTAACCTGTTAAAAAGTAGAAACATTTGAGTTGCTTTTTAAAAAATGTAATGTGAGTTACGTTTTTGTTTAGTTTATTAGCTTTAAAAAAATTAATTGCTGAATTAAAATTAACATAGTCATGTTGAATCATGCACTCAATGAGTAAATGCACCCCCTGCAGGAACACAAAGAAACCAAGATGACAGAGCCTTACAATTCTGCAACGGAAGTATTCTCATCATTTTTTGAATGCATCTAAGGAAAGGAAAGGGGGATTGTCTCAGTGGACAGTGATTTTACGTTATTAATAAGACAAAAAGTAGAAGAGTAGCAAACACACTGCTTTAAACTTTCATATACGTCATGTATAACTCCGGAGTCAGGAAGTTCTCAGAAAATAATAATGTATGATAATGTTATTTTTTTATGTGTTTTGTTTTAAAAGGTAAAGGAAGGTGTAGGTTACATAGTGGACTGTTAATTGCAGAGCTCCTCTCTATATAAATAAAATAAATATAATTTTTTTATAAAAAAAAAAAAAAATAAAAAAAAAAAAAAAAAAATAAAATAAAATAAAATAAAATAAAATAAAATAAAATAAAATAAAATTAAATTAAATTAAATTAAATTAAATTAAATTAAATTAAATTAAATTAAACCTGGGAGTTCTGAAAGAGGTCAAGCCTCACCCAGGGAAGAAAAAGTAATACCAAAAGTAACTAAATTGTAACTTAACAGATTACTATAAAAAGAAACTAAGGCAGCTAGTTACACTTTTGTGGAATAACTTAATATTGTAATGCATTACATTTAAAAGTACAACACTGGTGGTTGCTAGCTCATAAGTGTGGTCTATCAACGACAGGTGATATATTTTATAAATGTAAACAACTTCAAAATAATTTCAAATAATTAATTTTTAAATATAATTTAACCCATCAGTATGGACAAAAGTAACAAAACATTATGTGCTAGATTTACTTCTTTAATCTTTACATATCTGACTATGACCATGTTATGTTATATTTGCCAAAAATATTCAATTGCATTTTCATTTTAAATTTCACTTTCATCAATTGCTTCAAAAGTAAACTTTAATGTGGAAGTGAAAAACAAAGTATGGCTATATTAGCAGTGGGGCATAAATAACTGTTACTTTCATGCTCACAGGAACTCTTGCCATTTAAACCTGATTTACTTTTAAACTGAAAAACTCAGACATTTCAAACTCAAGGATGTGTTATTGCACTAAATAATCCCTAGATTGATCATTACTGTGACACGTGAAAAGAGAAACACAACTTGTAATGAGGAAAAAAGTACCACTACAATTGAAATTTAGACTTAACTGCGGGACGCAGTGTTGAAATCACGTGACATTTGGCAGCTCTGTCCAGGGTTTTATGCAGAATGTGCTGATAATGTAGTTTATGAGCATATTTGTAAAAGAAACACATTTTAGAACATAATGTAAGTATAAATATTGCCAAAAATACAATGCTTTTATATATTTAGTTCAGTTTTATTTATGTGATACAATGCCTGTTTTTGTTTTTTTTCAAAATATCTTACATTTTTAATATGGCTGTGCATAACCAAGAATCTGCCGATATGATACATATCACGATACAGGGGTTGCGATACAATATTTTCCGATATACTGCAATATAGTAATATAAGAGATATATTGGATATTTTATTTATTTTAAGGATAAAATTTTATGACAAATTTCATCAATTCAGTATGCCCTATATGTATTGAATGAGCTTCGAGATATACTACATATGAAATCCATCTATTGCTATAATTAAAAATATTTTAAAGACTGTCAATTTAGAACAGTGCACATGTTTTAACAATTGATTACGGTTTATATTATTTTTGTGTCTGTCTATGTGTTGTGATATGTGTTTTTGTAAATCTGTAAATCCTATGCTGCCTGTCTTGACCAGGTAGAAGAGATACTGTATATCAATTGACCAGACTCTGCCAAACTTTTTTTTCCATTCTAGTACTTCCTATGAGTCATTCTCGTCTACCTATCAAGAATACTGGTGTCAAGATACGGTATGTATTGTTAGATTTAAAACAAAACAATTGCTACAAATTATATCGTTTTTAAAATATCGATATTGAGTTGGATCGGTACAGTATTGCCAAACAAAATATTGCAATACTCACATATATTCTTACACCCCCAATCTTTAACTGTTTCATTTATTCATGTGATAAAATATGTATAAAAATTCTGTTCACCCTGAATTAAAAAAAAAATTCAATTACATTTTGTTTTATTTATTCAGGATAAAAAAAGTATCCCACCCTGGATATTATAATATTTAATTTATTTTTGGTTTTATGTATTTATTTATAAGGTGTACAAACATGCGTGTATACAGAGTTTAAAAACACATTATATATATGAAGAAATTGCTATATATGTATACTGATAATAAAATCATACAACACTGAATTATAAATAAACATCATTTCATTTTTGTTCTTCTTATGTGATCCAAAAATCTAAAGCATTTTAGTGGACGATGTTTAGGTAAATGTCAAAAACTAAAATCTAAAAACCAAAAAAAATCTGTTATTTTTACTAAAATCTGTGACACCTCAGAATAGCAGTATACATAACCATCAGCTCTAGAAGCCCACCGCTAATGAGTGAATATGCAGTTAAACAAACGAATGTGCAGAATATTGTTTAGCTGTATGAAGTCGACACAGGAAGACTCTGGTGGAACAGAGTTTCCTTTAGCTTGAGATTGAGATATGAAGCACAAGTGTCTTCTCAGCCCACATCCTGTTGTAAATGTTGAGCATAAAGATGCTCTAAACCATGAAAACAAGAGTGCTTCGCTGCAGAGAATATATAGCAAACGCCTTGATATCAATGTGGCCCTGATACAACACCACAAAAGCTGAGTAACATCAGCACGCACACACACACTCTGAGACACAAGCCAGGTCAGAAACTAAGGACAGACAATGGCATAACGGAAAGTTTGGGCTTGATGCTTTTTGGTTCTGCCTAGTGAAAATAAAACACCAGGAGAAAAGTGTAGTTTCAAATAAATTTTAAATCTCTGTAAAGAGGCTCTAATATTTATAATTATTAACCCTAATATTTTTAACAGGACAGAGCATATTATTATAAAATATATTACCTATTGTTTCTTTTATTGTTGCCATAATTATTATAAACCCTTTAACTACCTGCTCTACCAAATGGTTGACCATGTTTTTGGTCAACCATTGACTATAACTATTTTCCTTCAAACTGCAGTCACTACTTTACTTTATCTACTCAGTAGAAAAATCAGTCCTGCAATTCCTGTCCAATCAAATCGCATCATACTGAACAATTTCAAGACATGGGTGCTTTATAAATGCAGCAAACACCAGTAGCAAACACACTGCTTTAAATAGTTACTACGTTAAGTTAAAGATGAACTTATATTACCCCAAATTAACAATGGTTTTGGTAAACTAACCATAGTTTAATTAGGATATTTTTGGCGTGTTGATTTGCATAATAACCATTCTACTACAAATATTCTGATTAAACTATGGTTAGTTTACTTAACGTAGTAAATTAAGTTTTCATTACTTAATTTTATAAGTTTGTAAAAATGACAAACACATCATAAAATCGTCATTACACAGACGTTAGTTTACCTCAAATTATGCAAAAAACATATTATAATCACAGAAGCTGTAATATTAAGCATTTACTTACCATACGTCGAAGCAGTTTGTTGACGTTTATGAGGCAATTCGTGAATTCAGAGAACATTCGTACGCAACACTCATTCATAAGCTCAACTGAAATGCGTGTGATTGGTTAAAATCCAAAAAAACGAGTTTTTTATGCTGAACGTAACAACGTGCAAATATTTTCACATTTTAAGTTTAGTTTAATGTGTTTAAAGGGGCATTTTTACTTTTTTAGTTTGCTGATTGGTTGATGTGCTATATAAAGATTGTCTTAATGTTTACATGTAAATGTATTTTCTTGGATTTAAAAATATGGGTTAGGCTAAAAGCTAAAATATATTTGTTTATTAATTAAATCCATCTATCCATCCGTTTATCCGTCTGTCTGTCTGTTTATATATATATATATAAATAGTTAAAAATGTGTATTCTTTGGTTATTTTTTATAGTTTGAAATTAAAATTTGTTACATATTGAACATATTTATTTTATGGGGTCACTACAGATTTGTTACATTTCAGGAAAACTGCAATAATATTTTAATTGTTTGAAATAATATTCCCCCCTCATCCATAGCTAATCACGAATTTTATTTAAAGTACATTATAATGTAAATGCACACCTTATTTTAGGTTTTGACTGTGTGTAAACCACACTTCTCCTTCATTGTGCCCAAAATGGACAGGAAGTGAGCAGACTTACAGTAGAAATCACATCTCTGTCTTGCACTACAAAGCACTTTCATTCCTAAATTTAGCACCAAGCATTTCATTTTGACTTTAATCACAGACCTGCTGGGGAAATGTGACAGTATTTGCGATGTGATGAATAATAAAACACCCTGATATCCGGTAGAAATGGGCAAATGTCATTTATTAAAAAGAACAGTGTAAGTTAGCACTTAAGTTCGAAGTCAATGGGTCCTTAGATAATTTACAACATGTACAGCTACACATAACGAAAATCATCCGCAGAGAAGCATGAGTCGACCCTCGCTTTGAGTCTTCCCTGATTGTAGTGCCAATGATTAAAGAGCAACTTAAAACAAAACGGATACAAAAAAACACCACCAGCTAAAGCTAGAAATACCACTCCATTCTACTATTAGATTTCATAGTCAATCAAACAGGAATAAAACAGTTATTCATCAAGAGGTATGAATCTAAACAAAACTGGCAATAGAATATCCAGGTCACACAAATGAAAGACAAGAATATGAATAAATTGAATAGAAAAGGAGAGCTTGTTTTTGGAGCGAATGTTTTTTGGTTAGCCAAAAATAATCTTAAGCACACAGTAATATTTATAGTGTGTCAAAATAGAGGAATGTCAGGAATATTGATAATTAGTTGTAAATAAATGGACAAAAAGATTAATAAAATAAAATGTCCCATCAAAATACCATCCATAATGTTATTTTTTATTTATTAATTGTTTTGATTTTCCAAATCTTTTTGAAATCATAGTGTTATTGATATTTAAAATGTCATTAAAAAGATCTGAATCTAGTGTTATTTCTTTGCTTAAAGAGATTGTACACTAACCCATTCTGTACCACCTTAAATGATCCATATATGACCCCTTTATCAAGATTTAAGATAAATAATTTGTGTCTGCAAGGTTTCAGCTCAAACCACCCATTATTATACCTTTCTGAACATTAGAACTTTCAGCACTTAGCATATTGTAGCTGTTTTTGTTACCTGTGCCTTTAATGCAAATGAGCTAGTTCTCCCTGCCAAACCTTATCACATGCCTTTCAGAGCCACAAAGATTGCTCCCTATTGCTCTGATGTCTCCATCTCACGCTGCGAAAGATAAACAGCACAGTGACAGACAAGAAGGAAGCAGATCCCACGTAACATTTGTAAGAAATACTAGAGTAAGAACTTTCCCAATGATTATCTGATGTCTTTGTTGGGAAGTTAATTCAAGCCTTTCTGCGACGATGAGTCACACACAATGTTGTTACAATGTTCACGCACACACACACAGTGCGTGTGTTTAAAGCCTGTTTTTGCACGGCAAATGTAACAGAAAACACATTAATATCCACTGCTGTATGGACATCTGTTATGTTAAATGTACAAAATAAACCTGATTTAATGTCTACAAACTGGGATTGAAGCATCGTCTCTTATAATTGTTCTGACATCAGGCTGTGGTGATGAATTACATATTAATTTTACTGTCTTTATTACAAACATGCACTGTTTTTAAAACGTTTTAAACTTGTTAAACTCATTCTTGAGCTGCAGATGATCACAGAGAGCTGAACAGATCTTTTAATCCCAGTTGCTTTGCGCACATCCTGTCTCGTGGATATGTTTATAAGCGTTTCTACGGAGACATGTTAATAAGCGGCTGTCAATCAATTTAGCGGCTAGGGAAAACCGCACTCCTACATCAGGTTGCAGTGGGTCTCAAAATGGTAGGGTTTTGGATCATATTTTTACGTCAGGAAGTAAAAAAAAAAAAAAAGAGATTTATTGTGTTTCTATCACTCCAATATGACTGTGGACACACCATACCTACACACAGTTCTGTCCAAACAGCTTACAGAAGATACTTAAATTAAATGTATGCCTGTTTAAATGTTGAAAAAGAGCATTTAAACAGTAAAATCGTAAAATTACTTCCAAAATTAGAGTCTTATGAATTTAAGAAGAATAAATTGAGTAGTAAAAAAAGCAAAACATGTCCTTACAATTATTCAAAAACCTCAACAACAAGGAAAAAAGCGTGCTTTTGAATGTAACCTGGACATTTTTCATCATTCTACATCAGTATTATTATTTTTTGCTTGCTCTACAACAGGGGTCACCAATCTCATTCCCTGGAGGTCCGGTGCCCTGCAGGGTTTAGCTCCAACTTGCCTCAACACACCTGCCTGGGTGTTTCAAGTATAGCTAGTAAGACCTTGATTAGCTTGTTCAGGTTTGTTTGATTAGGGTTGGAGCTAAAATCTGCAGGACACCGGCCCTCCAGGAACAAGTTTGGTGATCCCTGCTCTACAAGCTAATCTTGCTCTGTTATATGAATCCCTCACAAATTCCTTCAACATCAAGTACAGTTTCTATCACATGCTACACACACGCGCACACACAAAACTCTGACTACCGGCATTCAAAAATCAACGCTACATGTGTTAAGACATACAGTAGAATGGAAGAGAGAAACAGTGCTGGTCGATCTACGTTGAGAAGCACCATCAAACTATAGCCGAAGCAAGAAATTAATTCAGCATGTTGGATTATAGCAATTCCTGAAGGTTTCACGCTACTGTTATTAAGCAGAAGCATTCGTTAAATGCCGTCTTAATGCACGCTACTAGAGACCATCAAGCCTGCTTTTCATTGAAACTTTGCATGTTTATGCAAACGTCAACTTAACCAAATTTGGAAGTAACAATCTGTAGTTAGCAGAAGCAAGTACCTGATGAAACAGCCCTATTCGAAGCACGAAACGAGCAGCATTTATCGTTTTAAGTATCAGTGCATTTGTAATCAATAAAGCTCAGTTAGGTCTCTCTGTATCTCTATGTCACTAGTAATGGAACTACATTTCCCATAAGCCTTCAGTGAAGCTCTTTGAATCTGGGTAATAAGGCTATGTGTTGTGATGTGTTTGTGGTTTTTTCCTTCACACTTCGCCATCCTCGATGCGAGCGAGCTGCCGTTCCAGAACATCGATCCTGTGACCCTGAGCCAGAACCAAAGCGCGCAGAGCCCGGACCTCTGTCAGGATGTCTGAGAGCTGGTCCTCCTGCACAAGAGAGAAAGAAAAGACACGTTTTATCATAAACAGGTATCAAGAAATGAATGCATATTAATAATATAGATGAAAATAAAAACAACAACTGTAAACAAACTTTTGTTTATTTTAGTTTTATTTTTCAAAGAAGTCAACATGTCTCAAAATATTTATCTATTAAAAAGAATGAATAAAAAAAAATATATAAAGCTTATTTTGATAACATTTTAAAATTGTAAAAAAAAAATTAATTTTTCTCAAGGAATGCCTGAAGTTGATAAAAATATGAATATAATAATAAACAGATACATTTATTAAAGTAATTATAAAAATAAAGAAATAAAAACACTAATTTAAAGATGCATTCAGTCGATTTATTGATTATTAAATAC
>CAIGQZ010001108.1:3062429-3077126 GCA_903798205.1 Danio tinwini
TGTGTGTGTGTGTGTGTGTGTGTGTGTGTGTGTGTGTGTATATATATATATATATATATATATATATGCACGAAACATATATTATCTGACAGAAACGTGTCACATTACCAGATTTTGTAGTAATTATTGAGTCAACATTTACAAGACAAATTAATTTGCACCGCTATTAATATGTACTTATTAGGGGTGTGACGAGATGAGATGAGACAAGACATGAGATTGGGTTTACGAGAACAAGACGAAATGCAAAACTATTTAGGTGGGTTTTTTTTTAAATCAACTGGTAATGAATGTTATTTTACTTCTTTTTTAATGAATTATGCCATAAAGGACATGCAAACACCTGCTAAATATTTTGCTATAAACTCTATTGACTGACTTCTCCACACTACAATTTTATAAAAGAAATCAAATTGACAACGGGTGTGTCTGTCTCCAGGAGTTTACTATGTGTGTACACTTAGAGATGTGGGTGTCTGTGGTCCTTTACTGACTCAGTAGGTGCAAAGAATAGTGTCAAACAGCCATGTGTGTATGGCTTATCCTGTCACAAAATGTACTGAACTTCAATAATGTCACTAAAATAGGAACATTTCAAGTCTTAATTTGATTTGTGTTTACGATGATTATGATTTTAAGCATATCTAAAGTGCTATTTCATCACATGGTTATGAGCTTTTACATTCTTTACTTACTTAATTACTCCCAAGGCCGTTTATATCGAAGTTGATATTTAGCTGCATGTTGGTTTCATAACATCTCATTTTTACGAGGTGGGTCGTTAGCCCGACGCTCAACCCCCAAATTGGAGGACCAGGACATACACTACGAACAATTTAGCTTACCCAATTCACCTATATCGCATGTGTTTGGGGAAACCGGAGAAAACCCACACCAATACGGGGAAAACATGCAAACTCCACAAATGCCAACTGACCCAGCCGGGACTCAAACCAGCGACTTTCTTGCTGTAAGGCGACAGCACTACCCACTGCGCCACCATAACTGCATGTATATCAATAAAAAAAATGTATATAAGCATTTAAATATCTACTTACTAATTTAACTTTTCTCTTTCGTCAAATAAGTTCAGGTAGTGCCTCTGTCTTGCTGCGCTTCATAAAAATTCAGCATTACAAGCAAAATGACCACCTTGTGTCATACAGTATAACATATATAGACCAATCAGCGCAGTTGTCAAGCAGAATTTCAAGTGAATCATTTAAAGAAATTCAAATGTTAAGTTCAGAGAACTTAAAATATAAATTAAAAGTTTTTTGCTGCCTAATGAGTAAGTTAAACACACCTGTTCAAGTGTTGATGCCAAAACTTGGTATTTTATGTAATGTCATGTTATGTTTACTTAATATCTTTAGTAATGACAACAGCAGGGTTTACAGTGTTGATGTGCAGTTCAAATCCAATCCTGCCTCCAATCTTCAGCGCTAAATTCACCCTCACACTATATCATAACCACCACGGACGAGACAACTGTTCGCGTTTTAGTCTTGCGAGATCTCGTCACACCATAAGTACTTATCAATTAACATAAAACAATAAAATAAATCCCTTAAAAAAAGTGGAAAATAGAAAATATATTGTCTGACAAAAAAAAATCTTTAAATCTTTTGAAAATTTAATTTTCAAAAATGAACAACTGAGGTTGTTATCTTTAAAAAGCGCAATGCTTTCTTGGCATATTAGACATACCGCTTTCTGTCTGATATTGGTGAAAAAGAATTTTGTTGTCCATTCTCAGAGTCAACTTTTCGAGTTTTTTTGCCTCACTTATTAACGGTCGAGTAACAATAATATCCAAGAGTGTGTTCTAATTCTACTGTTGCCACTAACTGTACCACATGCAGTACTGCCATCCAATGGCACTTGCTTGTATTGCATTATCAACTTATGATTTCTGTTACTCAGAAGCAGCATTTTAAAAACTCCCTCGTGGGCCAGATTCAGGTGCTCAGTGGGCCGCATATGGGCTGTTATTTGCCCCCTCTGATATAGAGATTAATAATAATAATAATAATTCCTTATATTTATATAGTCCTTTTCCGGACACTCAACGTGCTTCACACATTTTTGGAGGGAATCTCCTCATCCACCACCAGTGTGCAGCATCCACGCTGATTGGTGGAGAAGAGACAATGAAGCCAATTATGATATGGGGATGGTAAGGATGCCATGACGGACAGAGAACAGTGAGCAAATTTTGCCAGGATACCGGAGTTAAACCCCTATCTTTTTAAAAGGACATCCTGGAATTTTTAACGACCACAAAGTCAGGACTTCGGTTTAACATCTTATCCAAATGACGGCGCTCACTGAGCAGTATAGTGTCCCCTTCACTATACTGGGGCATTAGGACCCACACAGACCTCAGGTTGAGCGGACCCTGCTGGCCACTTCCAGCAGCAACCTAGCTTTCCCATGTGGTCTCTATCAAGGGTGCAGCCCTGCTTAGCTTCAGTGGGCAACCATGTGAGAGTTGCAGATAGCTAGCTGCCATCAAGAGAATTATGGTTAAGCCTGCTGTGTTTCACTGTCGCTCACCTCTTTCTTTACTCTCTCTATCCCACCATCTACATCTCTTCCACCTCGCCCTTGGCTCAAACCCTCGCTCTCCATCTCAACCGTCACAGGGTTTGCTGGTGCAGTAGTGCTGGTGGGACTAGTATTAGTCGGAGAGATCAGTTTGGGTCGTCCTCTAAGTGTCCCGCATTTGGATGGAGGAGCCGTATAGCCTCCACTGAGAGAAACAAGAACTGGAGGAGCATCCTGTCCTGCTATCCAATCCTCCGCCAGTAGAGCTGGTTCCAATCCCGCTGTATCAGGGTATAGATCCCCTTGAAACAGGTCAGACTGATTGAAAAAAAGAAGAAAGTTTTATTTGGACAGACAATGCAGTTTGATAATAATATGCCTATGGGTAGTTAGCAAATTTTTATAGTTCCTCTTTTATAGAAACACAAAAATATAGTCCAAAAATACTGCAGCGGGCGTATTTTAGAAATTTCAGCAAATGACAGCAAAATGCCAGTTATGGGAAAGTTTTCTATTTCTGTTCTATTTCAGTCAAAAATGAAAATCCCGTCATCATTTACGCATGTTGCACTTACTTCACAGAAACTGAGAAGATAATTAAAAACTGTGGGGAACTAGACAGTTGTGGTTCAAGTTCACTTTCACTGTATGGATATACACAACATTTCTCAAAATAACTACTGTTATGTTACATAAAGAAACAAATGTCATGTCGATTTAGAATGACATGAGAGTGATGTATTGATGACATGTTTTATATTTTTGTGTAAGAAGCATAACTGGTTTATTTTTTACAAACTGAACTAAATCATTTTAGTGGCAAATGACAACATTTGTAAATTTACTTGGAAAAACCCAGAAAAACAATTATTCATCAATTATTTCAGGATACTTAGAAGGTAAAATGTGGAAAATCAAACTGGTTTTGTTAATGCAACTTCCACAAAAAACCTGCCATTTCTCAAAATACCTTCTATTATATTTCAAAAATCAAATATTAATCAAAAATTTTATATTAAATAAAATATTATATATTTTTATGATATAGGCTTCTTACACCTTTTCCAAAGCTAAATTTAAACAGTACTTTCCAGGTGCATTTTCAAACTTTTCCAGCACTTTACATCCAACTGAGGTAAATGACATGTTTACATACATATATGTACCTTTTTCACCAATTATGCAAAATTTACTTAAGAAAAAATAATAATAATAATATTGTGTTTAGGACGGCACAATGAGTAGCACAATTGCCTCAAAGCAAGAAGGTCGCTGGGTCAGTTGCCATTTCTGTGTGGAGTTTGCATGTTCTCCCCGTGTTCGGTGCCCGGGTTTCCCTTACAGTCCAAAGACATGCGCTATACGTGAATTGAATAAGCTAAATTGGCCGTAGTGTATGTGTGTGAAGGAGTGTGTATGGGTGTTTCCCAGTGTGACTGGAAGGGCATCTGCTGCGTAAAACAAATGCTGGATAAGTTGGCAGTTCATACCGCTGTGGCAACCCCTGGTTAATAAAGGGACTAAGCCGAAAAGAAAATGATTGAATGAATATGTTGCGTTTAAATAAGAATCCATTTAGTAAGATTAATTTTTTTAAAAGCAACACACATGCATTTTAAAGCAGTTTCAGGCACTTTATCCAAAACCTAAGCACTTTTCAATCCTTGAAAACACTAGATTAAAGATTTCCAGCATTATGAGATACTATTTATGATATATGTAGGGTAAAATATATATAACATGTTTTTCGAATTCAGCCTAAATCCTGATGAACTTGTGCTTCAATATGAGTCAAATTTAGCATATAACCACACACACAAAATCATTATGATCATTCATTCATTTTCCTTCGGCTTTGTCCCTTATTTATCAGGGGCGCCACAGTGGAATGAACCGCCAACCTATCCAGCATATGTTTTACGCAGCGTATGCCCTTCCAGCCGCAACCTAGTACTAGGAAACACCCATACACTCTCACATACACACACTCATACACTATGGCCAATTTCATTCATCTTATTCACCAATACTGCATGTCTTTGGACTGTGGGGGAAACCCACACGAACACGGGGAGAACATGCAAACTTCACACAGAAATGTTAACTGGTCCAGCCGGGACTCAAACCAGCGACCTTCTTGCTGTGAGGTGACAGTGCTAACCACTGAGCCATATAATAAAACATATAATAAAGCTATAATAAACATATAATGAGCCTTATAATAAACATATAATTGCAGTCAGTTTGGCTGATAGTTGCCTCATAACTAAGAAGCACCCTGTAAGCTTACCTAACAGACACAATTATGTAAATTGAAAAGCCTTTTAAACTGATATTTAACATGTCTATCAGAAACAACTGCTACTCGGTGATCTAAATGTGAAATGGAATGACTAAAGCAATTAGTAGTCAGACATTACCACATGTATTAACTTTCCTTTCTGACTGTAAACACAGATTCAGAACTGAACAAATGATTGGTCAGGCCTGCAGACTGAACTCACCTTTCTTGGCACAGTCATAGATATGGGCTCAACCTTCCTCTCATGCAGCTTATAGAACCTGATAAAACAAGATGAAGAATAACAGGGATAAATGCAAGCGCTTAAGAGATGTTGTTTACGAATAGACACAAACGAAAACAAATCAACCCAGCAGGCACACATCATAAGACGTTAACATTAGGTTAGATTTAGTTCATGGTGTCAGATAACCAAAATTCAATGTGTAGCCAACGTCTAAGAACAACGTTATTTTGACATCCAAGTTACGTTGATATTTGATTGATTTTAGGTTGTGTTGGAAAGTGCCCAAAATCCAACGTCTAATAGATGTCATAGTGGTAACGTTCACACAACGTCAAGGTGTAACATGATCAGACGTTGATATGTGGTTGATTTTAAGTTAGATATTGACGTTGGCCTGACACTAGGGTCTGACGTCAAACCAATTTTTATTTCCAAACAATATCCAACGTCCCCATGATGTTAGAGTACGTTGGGGTACAAAATCAATATGACATCATGTTGATGTTCTGTGCCTGCAGGGAGGGCTTTTCACTCAGAAATCTAAATCCAAGCGATTTAGTGATTACTGTAGTTTCAAAACCTTTGGCATTATATTGTATATGGCTATAAACTTTGTTGTAATTTTTGACGCTTGAGGGGAAAAATAAATCAATACTTTGTTAGAAAGGATGTGTTATTTTGATTTGATTCAAATAATGTTTTGATTTGATTCTGAATAACAACTTTTAAGCACCAAATCAGCATATTATGAATGAAGGATCATGTGACACTGAACAATAGAGCAATGATGCAAAAAAATCTAGGATTTTAAAAGTTCAACAACTTTTAAAAAAAATAGGATTGTAATTTGTAACAATAACACAATGCTGAATTAATCCTTTACTCTATTTTTGATACACAAATTGTGAAAATAAAAGAATTTTGGTAGCGTTTGTTACATAACATTTGTGTAACAATAACTTTTGTGAGCTCTGTTATGTATCCTTAGTCAAACAACCTGGTCAAATAACCTGTCAAACAGCTTCGACAAGAGATTAACACTCAAATATTATCATACAATTCAGTAAAGGAAATGAAATGCAATTAAATCCACACCCAAATGGGATTAGATTGAAATAATCAAACAATAACAACAGTATATACATTGTACTGAAATCACAAAGCAGTTCGGTTCACACCTTGCTATTTCACACTTGTTGACATCCACTCCTCGCTTGCTTAGAAAACCAGCACCTCTCTGTGGCTCCTTACTGCTGTACAGACTCAGAAAATGAACATATGGTGACTCATCCGTCACCTCAAAGTAACGAATGGTACAATCCCCCTGTGAAAGAGAGAAAGATGAAGTAGAGCTCATTGACAACATTAGATTTAAACAATTACCAGTGTTTATCGCACATTTATAGTAGTATCAAGATGGATTTTTGTCAAAAACAAGTTGATGACATTAAAGAATAAGTTCACCCAAAAAAAGACCTTCATTCATCCTCAGACCAGGAGTTGAGTGTTACGCGTTCCACAGTAATGCATTACTGTATTCTAATTACATTTTTGAGGAACGCAGTAATGTAACGAATTACATTTTAAATTTGTGTAATTTGATTAGTTACTAAAGTCAATGTAATTGCGTTACTTACATTACAATTATAGTTTTTGGAAGAAAAAAAAATGCTTCTTTTAAATCACGTTTTCTGCTGCAACATCAGGTAAAGAGCATGCGCTTTTAAATTGCTTGAGAATGCGAGCTGAAATGGTTGCTGACGAGAGTGGCTGCTTCTTCAAGTGGAAATACAGACATTACTTTCCTTTATGAATGACTCGTTCACTTAGCCGACAATAATACACGTTTCTGGCACCGCAGCATCTGGTTGTCATATTTTTTTTGCATTGTTTGCTGATTTTATTCAACAAAACTAGCATAGGCCCAGTATTTAGTGCAAGTTGGTGCTACTTGCCTTATAGTGAATGCAGTAAGTCAGTGTCTGTATTATCAGCAATAACGTTACTTGTTGACACAAAAGTTCAAAACATAAAAACATAAAAAAGTAAAAAACGAAATCTTACCTATGAAAAATTCTGCCTTTGTGCTTTGTTTTCTTTGTTTGCTCGTTACTACACCCGTACACAACGCTAACGTGCAGCATCTTTACGTTGGCACACGGTCTTGACTAGTGCGATTAAATGACATTTGTGCTGGGAGCACTGTACAAATCTGGCGGCGCTATTGACGCATGCTCAGGGTCCGTATGCAATATCTAGTGTATATATCTACGGTGCGGTATAAGCAAATTGGGTAAGCTAAATTGTCCGTAGTGTATGAGTGTGAATGGGAGTGTATGGGTGTTTCCCAGTGATGGGTTGCAGCTGGAAGGGCATCCGCTGCGTAAAACATATGCTGGATAAGTTGGTGGATCATTTCGCTGTAACAATCCCAGAATAATAAAGGGACTAAGCTGAAAAGAAAATTAATAAATGAATAAGACAAACAGGATTAGAACAAGTGAATGATCAGAGAATTTTAAGTTTTGGACGAACTCTTTAAGTCTTTTGAGTATGCCAAGCTGCTGTGATCAACCCATTGTAATGTTTTTTAGGGAATATTAAATTACTCAAAGAGCTGCAGTTTATTTTGTATTTTTATAGGTATATTTTATATGTTTTAAATTAAAAGTAACTTCAAAGTAAAGTAATTAGTAATCTGATTACTTTTTACATGAAGTAATTAGTAATGTAATCAGATTACAATTTTCCAGTAGTAATCAGTAATTTGTAATCTATTTCTTAGTAACTTACCCAACACTGGTCAGAACACAAATCAAGATATTTTAGATGAAATCCGAGAGCTCTCTCATCCTCCATATACAGCAATGGTCCCAAGACATTCAAAGTTCAGATTAGTAACCAATAACTAAGCTCCAAGATTTTGTGTGGCAAAAGAAACTAGAACAATGACTTTGTTCACCTATGTCTTGTGTGTAAGTTTAAGGATTTACTACAGGCTATAATATGTATTTGTCATTAGGTTCTGCAGCATGCAAGCTTCTTACTGCCAATAGTAAACACACACCCTAATCTGACACGGTAGATAGAGTAGTTTTTACAGTTTTTCTGTCACACAAATCTGTTTTTAGAGCTTTGTGTGATTACAGTTGAACCCCTAAAGTAGCAATGTTTTTGGTTCCTTTTCTCAACCTTGAAAATCTTGGGAACCTTGAACATCTTGGGACCATTGCTGTCTATAGAGGTTGAGAGAGCTCTCTGAATAAATCTAATATGTCTTAATTTGCATTCAGAAAATGAATGAAGGTCTCTGGTGATTGGAAAAACATGCGGGTGTGTAATTAATAACAGAATTTTCATTTTTCGGTGAACTAACCCTTTAAATACAGGTGTAAACATTATGGCACCTTCTATTATTTAGGTGAAGGTAAAATGCATTTAACTGGACTGTTCTCATAGTGTAAATGCTCATATGGTTGAATACATTTGAAGAGCCCCAGAAACCACTTTTACTTCAGTTACTGCTCTAACATATGATGGTTATTAGATGTGTGAAAAAAAGTCATCACTTCACTGCGTTCTACCAAAACACACAAGATATTATCAATTTTGAGGCTGCCATTCACATTATTTTAATAATTTTCTCACATATTATGCAAAATCCTTGTGAATCGCACTGAGCACTTCAATGAAATCAAAGCAGATTGTGACAAATTCAGGAGTTTCACATTAAAATCTGAACACAAGTTGTCACCAGTGACAGACTAAACACATGATAAGAACTGGTGTATATGTGTACATGTTCAATGAAGTGTATTAGAATCATAAATACTGAGAAGCCTTTCAAATATACTTCTCCTTTTTGGTTTTAATCTTATAACCTGTTCTCCATTAATATAAAATATATAAAATTGAACTATGATCATAAATTAATTTCACTGTCAACTGGCTGACGTCACTTCAGAGTTCCTGCTGGTGGTTTAAATGCAACCAGGGAAATAGTTTGAGTGAAAATTAGTTCTCAGACATCCAAGCCTGATGACTAGTTCCTATAACTACCAAGTGCGAAGGCCTCTAACAGGAGCTAATTAAGTTGCTCTAAAATAACGTTCCTAGAAATAAAACTATTCCCAGATCCTGCAGTATAAGCATTAAAAAAGTGTGCACATCTGTCCATAGTTCTAGGAACTGTGGAAAAGTTCCTGCGGTGCAAAAGCCCCTTCCCAACAGGCACACAACATCATAAGACAATAATATTAGGTAAGATTTAGGTCATGACATCAGGTGACCAAAATTCAATGTCTAGCCAACGTCTAAGGACAACAATATTTTGACAAATTACGTTGATATTTGGTTAATTTTAGGTTGTGTTGGAAAGTGCCCAAAATCCAACGTCTGATAGAGGTCATAGTGGTAATGTTCACACAACGTCAAGGTGTAACATGATTGGACGTTGATAATTGGTGGATTTTAGGTTGGATATTGGACATTGACGTCTGCCTGATGGGTTCTGATGTCAACCTGATTTTCATTTCCAAACTAAATCCAATGTCCGCACAACGCTGGGGTACATTGGGGTATAACATCAATATGATGCCATGTTGACACCCTGTGCCTGCAGGGTTGTGTTTACTCTATGTACAGTAAGTAAAGTAATCTACCGCAGGCAGTGATTGTGCTGGACATGTTTTCTGTAAACAGCATGTGTTTGTGTGTAAGTTTATATCTATGTTAGCACTGCTAAAGGAACCTGTCATGCAGCAGTGATCAGGTAAAGCAGGTAATCCTACCTTGCCACACAAGTAAACCATGTTGGTGTCTGGGTCATAGAATGGAAGCAGAACTCCATTACTGGTGTCCATTTCCTGAGTAGCCATCGGCTCTGAGAGATCTCTCTGAAATACACCGACAGACAGGAACAGATGCAGATTAGGTTTTCAAAACATCTGACAGAACCAAGATAAAAAGGTTGGAAAGCTCAAGCGACTGACAGATTCTCCATTTAAGTGTCAATTAAGATCATTTGTGAATCTCTGACTGTTGATACATGTGTCCTGAAGCTATTAGATTGTGTGACTTTGATCAAAGTTTGCACTTCCACAAAAACCTGAACTAGACAATGCAAGCTTATCAAGACACAAATGAATATAAACTTAACAGAACCTTTTTAGAAAGTCTTGACATTTTTCCCAAAACATCTGTAGTTTAAAGGGAAACTCCACTTTTATTGGAAATATGCTAATTTTACAACTACCCCAGAGTTAAACAGTTGAGTTTTACTATTTTTGTATCCATTCGGTCTATATACAGTAGAGCCCTGCATTTGAGCCCAAGCCCGATGGGGCCCAACTTTTTTATGCCACTCGGGCCAGGCTTTGGACCAATTTTTATGTCATAGCTAGAAAGCATATCGGGTTTCGGGCCTGCAATAGAAAAACCTTTGATTGTGTGCGGTCCGGAAGCACCAGTGATGCCTTGTGCATAGAGATTTCCAGCCACGTACAATAAAGAAAGAGAAAAATTGCCAGTGGTGAACTTAAAACTTTAAATGATGAGAAAATTAGCTATGCACACTTGAAAGTCCAAGGGCGCCTGCAGGATTTTATTCCAATTATGCACAAATCCAGCACCGTTCCGCCTCATCATCCCTTATTCTTGTTTCAATCTCAAGAAACACTGATGCTTGCTGTCAAAGGCTACATTATTTAAGGGCATTCGTTATGACATAATTCGCTTCTTTTTTAATATTAATATAGTTTCTTTGAAATCTAAATGTAATAACAGCACCAAGGAAAAATCAGATGCTCAAGGCGTAATCTTTAAAATTATGACCTATTAAAAAAAATGCAAATATATGAAAGAGGCTTGTGGTATTGAAGCATTAATTAAAACCTTCCAATAAAATTTCCACTGACCACAACAAATCATCCACCCGCACAGTTCAGTAATGGATAGGCTCAAGCAAAAATATAATTCATATATTTGTCTTGGAAAAATATCTTTTAAAAATGAATTTCGTATAGTTTGTCCCTTTCATTATTTTTTGCTTTGTCATTAATTGTAGGGTATATTGTTTAATGATCAATTTAAATTATGTAATAAATTAATTAATACACAAAAAAAGTTGCATTAATTTGCGCCCTCTCCCACTGCCACTGGGTTAAATTGAGTAAACTCACTGTGGACAACATACAGCTTGAATATCAATGTCACTTAAACTAAATCTTACAATTAAAAAAACAAACAAAAAAACTCTCTAAATTATTCTGATAAAAAACTAAACAAAAAAACATCAATTTTCTATTAAATACAAATCTGGTGTATTTTAATGGCTCTAACAGTATAAGCTGTTTGGTAGGAAAAAAAACAGGGTTCGGGTCGAACTCGGGCCAAAAAATTTGATGAGCTGGCGGGCAAGGGCCGGGTTACAGCCTGTGCGTCTTGGGCCAGGGCCGGTCTAGGGCTTAAATTTAAGGCTTGTGCAGGGCTCTAATATATGGGTCTGGCGGGAGCACTTTTACTTAGCTTAGCATAAATCATTGAATAGACCGGGGATGGGCAAACTCGGTCCTGGAGGGCCGGTGTCCTGCACAGTTTAGCTCCAACAGTAATCAAACACACCTACGTATAGATTTTTAGTGATCTTAAAGACACTGATTAGCATGTTTAGGTGTGTTTCATTAGTGTTGGAGCTAAACTGTGCAGGACACCAGCCCTCCAGGACTGAGTTTGCCCACCCCTGGATTAGACCATTAGCATCTCGATCAAAAAATGTAAAAAAAAAAAAAAAGAGTTTCAATAATGATTCTAATTAAAGCACGTCTTTGTAGTTACATCATGTACTAAAACCAGTTGGAAAATGAAAAGTTGCTATTTTCTAGATCAATATACATCTAGGAACTATATTGTGAACTAAAGTCCATAAGAACTAAAGTCCTGCAAACATTCGATCGATGAGCACGTTCTTAAACAGCGCTGATTTGCTATTGTGTTCACGTGCTCAACAGAAATGAGATTGGCCGCAAAGGTCATCGGTTCACCGAACTCACCACTGTTTACTGCATGTAAACACAGATACAGTAATCAGCTGGTTGGTTTAAACGCTGACATAACAGCGATCCGCTAATGAACCGTAGCTTTAAAACTCTCCAGTGTCCCTGTATCTGTGGTTACACAAAATTTTGAATAGTCCATGTTTTGGGTTTTATCAAAGGACAAAAACCTCTGAAATGTTAATAAATTGTGTTAGATTGAGTTTTGAAAATGAGTAGTCTTGGACATAACTAAGTAATTCGTTGAAGAAGTTCAAATGCATATTTGAATTGAGCGACATACAATTAAAACAGACTTAGACCAAATTGTATTGTCTGTCTAAATGGTATTGTTTCTAAAATATGTTACCATTTTATATCAAGTTTTCTATTGGCAAGACTTTTTAAAATGATTTTAAAGTAGTGTCTTAAGGCTGTAACTGTTGAATCAAAAATAAAACGACTATTCAAAATAACGGCTTTGATAGAAAAAATAATTTCAGTTGGTCCAGATCCACTATAATGTATTCATCAATAATATGAATGTATTAAATATTATATATAATTATTAGTATATATATTTATCATTCATTCATTCATTTTCCTTCTGCTTTGTCCCTTATTTATCAGGGGTCGCCACAGCGGAATGAACCGCCAACTATTCGGGCATATGTTTTAGGCACCAGATTACCTTCCAGCCACAACCCAGTACTGGAAAACACCCATACACTCTCACATTTACATACACACACACACACACACACTCATACACTAAGGCCAATTTAGTTCATCCAATTCACCACATGTCTTTGGACTGTGGGGGAAACCAGAGCACCCGGAGGAAACCCAGGGGAACATGGGGAGAACATGCAAACTACACACAGATATGTCAACTGGCCCATCTGGGACTCGAACCAGTGACCTTCTTGCTGTGAGGCGACAGTGCTAACTGCGGAGCCACCATGCCGCCCAATATTATTAATAATTATTATAAAAAATTGTTATGTTAGTTATGCTGCTTAATATTTACTCTTAAATAAAGAGAAGAGGCACTTATTTGAAACCGAAATAATTTGTAATATTGTTCTTTACTGAATGTAGCATGTACTTGCTGAGTAAAAGTATTCATTTCTTTTGTTGAACTGAATCTTAAATGGTAGCGTTTGTTATTCTGTGGCTAATAATTACCCACACACATTCAGTAAAAAAAAATCAATTAAGTTTAACAGATTAATGTTTCACCTCAGGCTTTAAAGGATAAAGCATTCTTGCTGACCAAACAAAAGTAGAGCAGTGATTTTCCTCTACAAAAGGCTCTTACCATGTCCCAGAGGGCAAGCTGTCTCTCACTCATGCGACTGAAGCCGGTTGTCAGGATTTTGCCATCAGCCAGAAATACAGCTCTCATCGGCCTGGTGCCCTCATGAGCCTTCTCTCGAACCTGAGCGTGACATTGATCCAATCACAACCAAAATCACTAATCTGTGTAAAAATGCTAATCTGAAAATCATTTACACATGACCTAATTCAGAAGACAAAAGCAGCACAGGACAAAGTCTACACTAACTGGAGACTTTTAGTGTTTTGAGGCAAATACATAAATAGATTTAAAGAGAGAGCTCATTCAAAAGTTATTTACTTAGTAAAAGAAAAGTGAAAATGCCATTTTTCTGCAAAATATCATTTAATTTTTTTTATAATTAGCTTTCATTGATTTTTTAGAAACATGTAATCAGTGGGAGCAAAACAAACAAAAAAAAGGAAAAGGAAAAAAAATTATGTGTATATATATATATATATATATATATATATGTGTGTGTGTGTGTGTATATATATATATATATATATACACTGTATATAGATGAACTTTACTTTTACAACTTTACTTTTATAATGTAGCACCGATACTGATAAAATAGAGAGTTTCGGTATCCATCCCTAATTGTAATGATTTAATTTTTGGTGTGATAAAAAATCCAATAAAATTTTTTCCAACAAAACTCACCCCACATTCTTGAGCTTGTTAAAATACCATCTTTCATGCTCAAATGTTTTTTGAGTACATATTGAGTAAATGTACATTTTAAGCAAATTCTCCCTTTAAACTGTTATCTCATAAACATAAATACATACAATAAGTATGAATAATAAGAGCTGGAAAAATAGAGGACTTGAGAATTTTCAGTTTCTCCAGACTTAATGAATATATTAAGTATGTGTTTGCGTAAAATGTTACAATTCGTTTTATTTTATGAAGGTCTGTGCAAATGAATATTGCCATTTAGACCCAACCCCCCCTCCCCCCAAAAAATGACATGTTTTTATTTATTGTTAAAAATCAGGTTTATTTCACCAAATGTTGATTTATTAACTCTTACTGAGTATAAATATTTGTATTGTGTTGTCTATTAATTTAAACAGGTCTAAAAAAACATGCCACCTTTTTGTTATTTTAATGCAAGAAACTACATTTTTATTTAAATTTTTAAAGAAATGTCACTAGAGCTTAACAGAATTAAATAAAAATTATGTACACAACAAATATATATATATATATATATATATATATATATATATATATATATATA
>CAIGQZ010001108.1:3100363-3123719 GCA_903798205.1 Danio tinwini
ATGGAATAAGACTAGCTTTTTAGAAAATATATAAAAGCTTAAATCCCAGTAAATAGACAATTCAAATAGTAAATCACATTTTTTTAATACACTGTGAACATTTTATGGCTGCCTTACATTTAAAGTTGAATTAAATTAACATTAGAAAGGCATTTTAACTGAGATTACTTTAAAACTAAAAGACTTAAAACAGCTCATATGGCCTAAATGAACAAAAAAGAAACAACTTAAAGGTGCAGTAGGTGACTGTCTTCAAAAACATTTTTGTTGTGCTGGTTGAAAGTCTCTTCACAATCTATTAATAATAATGATTAAAGTAAATGATCTAAATGTATTAATATGTGTTTTTATATTCTGGGTGAGGCATAAGACAAAAAAATGTTCATCCAATTATATATTGTTGAGCCGACATTTCCTATAATTTTGATAATGCCCAAACTGTCTGTCAGCAAATGTAAATTTGAACAACTGTGCACCCATTCATGCAGATCCGCCGATGCGTGTTCACATTGACCATGGTCATGTGGACACAAATGACAGCGCAAAAAACAAATGCTGGATCAAAGCTTTTTTCAAATCCTGAATCAATATAGGAGTTACTTTTGCACGCTGCAGGAAGGACGACACCATGGCTGAAGTATTTCTTTTAGACAGGTAATGTATTTTAAAACTATTTTCACGCAAGCTGATGCAGATTGTGTTGTGTTATGAATGGGTTAACTTATATGAACGGAAGTGTTGTTCAGCCACTGAAATCTTCCAGCGAAAGACTGCTTTGACTATTTTCAGTTTCATAAAGGAACTTTTACAGCATCGATAATGTAGATTTTTATTTAGTTTAACAACAAAACATCAGTAAACAGCACTATTCCGCCTAGCCTGCTTTACTGAGGTCAAGTTGGCTTTATATTCACATCACATTGGTTCATTTTTGAACAATGACAACCTGCTCCCTATATTGTTTACCATGCTACTTTGAATATTCGGTCTGAAACAGCATGTAAGTATGGCTTAGTAATAAGTGTAATTCCTGCACGCCGCCGGCCAGTCACTAAGCATACAGTAGTCGCTTTAAGACAAAGCGTGTGAGAGAGTAAGACTGATGAGTGAGACTGATGAGTTTTGCGTTCAGAATTGTAGTATTATAAAGTACTATAAAGTTTTCTAACCGGCGAATAACATGATCTAGTAGTTCTCTGTTTACTTTAATTTGCGCGTTCGTGATTTCAGGAGGCGTGGCTTTTCACGACAGGGGAGGGATTGTTATTAAAAGATATTATGCTCACCGGTTAGCATTTAGGCAGATCACCTACTGCACCTTTAAGATGTCATGACTTACAGCTCATGCAATTTTTTTAGCAACGCATAAATTTTGCAGTTAATTGGGAATGCATATGTAAATGCATATAACAACCCTGTCCATGTCTCTTTTTTTAACCATGTGTTTGGTAAATCCTGTCATTTTTACTGCAGTAAATCTGACAATAGAACAACCTAATAAGTAAAATTGGCCTTAAAATATTAAGAAAGCAATTATTTAGATGCAAATTTCACATTATTACTGTTTTTATTTATTTATTACTGTACAATCTATAAAAGGCTAAGTTGTTTAACCCAACGTTGGGTCAAATAAGAACTGACCCAACCATTGATATAAAAGTGTCATTTAAATTGAATGAAAAACACAAAAACAATAAAAATATGAAAAACTTATCCCAACCTTGGGTTTATCCATATTTGACAACATTGGGTTAAAATGACCCAGATTTTTTCAGAGTGTATTTCGACCAACTTGTGAGCATGAGAGACGTCTTACAAATAAATAAGAGCTCAAATATGAGTGCAAATCTTTGGTCATCAAAATATGATAAAAAAATAAGTGCATATTTTACAGTAGCTTTACCGAGTATCTGTTGTCTGTGCTGCTGGAGTTCACTCTCCTAAACGAGGCCTGTCTTGATAGAGTGTTGATTTCCACGCTTTAAAAAGACAAGAAAGGTGAGGGTGAAGCACACACTCATATTCACACCAGTTCATAAACTGAAAGCAAAGCGTCTTACTTTTTTTCATTCAGCTCTATGGCCAGTTGTTGATTTTTGCGTTTATAGTGACGGTTTACGCAAATGATCACACAGATAAGAGTGAGAACAACCCCTGCAGCAAGAGCAGCAATAGTGATCATCAGCATGTAGTTCACCGATGTGATAGGAGTCGACTCTGAAACAAACACGCAGACTAACATTGTTTGTTCAAATGTATTTAATAAAAAAAAAACACTAATATAGATATCATTTCTAAGCATCTGTGATCTTTTAAAATAACACTCCACTTTTTTTATTGCCACAACACTTTACAACTCCCCTAGAGTTAAACAGTTGAGTTATACCATTTTTCAATCTATCAGCCAATCTCCGGGAGCATTTTTAGCTTAGCTTAGCATAAATCATTGAATCGGATTAGACCATTAGCATCTCACTAAAAATGACAAAAGAGTTTTAATAATTTTACCATTTAAACCTTAACTCTTCTGTAGTTACACTGTGTACTAAGGTTGACGTAAATTGAAAATGATAGATTTTTTAGGTCGATATGGCTAGGAACTATACTCTCTTTCTTGTGTAATAATCAAGGAACTTTTTAGCCATATCATGGCTTCAGTAGGTTCAATCATATTACACTGCACCTGAAAATAGTCTCTAGCTAGGTAACATTCATGGTGGCCATTTGGTTGCACAAGGAGCATGTACCGGTTGCATGTACCATAATACCATAATACCATAATACGGCAGCAAAGTTCCTGGATGATTATGTCAGAATAAGAGTATAGTTCCTAGTGACATCGGCATACATTTTTAGTACATGATGTAACTACAGAAGAGTCAAGCTTTAAATAGGAAAACTGTTCAAACTCTGGTCATTTTTGAGTGAGATGCTAATGGTCTAATCCGATTCAATGATTTATGCTAAGCTAAGCTAAAATTGCGCTAGCCAGATTGAGAGATGGGCTGAATAGGTAAAAAAAAATTGGTAAACTCAACTGTTTAACTCTAGAGGAGTTATAAAATTGATCTATTTTCTGTTTCTATAAGGTTGTTGTGTTGTTGTTTTGTCCTTTTAGAGCATTCATTTTGTTTTAAGAGTTAGAAAATGCTCATTTTTAATTATGGATGTACCATGCCTTATGAGATGCAGTTGCATTATTCTTTCACTAGATGACAGCACTGATCACTGCACTTCAGCCTCATGGAAGGGTTTTTGGTGAGATACACACCTGATATTTTTACTTCAATCTCAGTTTTTCCAGATCCCACCAGATTGGTCGTGGTGCAGACATAATGTCCCATATCTGTCAAGCAGAGAGGTCTAGAAAAGTGCAGATTGCCTCCGTCCACAATCACATCCTCCGGCAGAGTCCCATTTTTCCTGTGGAAACAAAGAAGCAAGACTTATTTGCAAAATCTTAGGAATCTGCACATAATGAATCATTGAAGGAACATTAGCTTAAAATGACCTTGATCTGTATCACTTTCAATTTATCTGAATTTTTAGGTCTGCCAAAGTGTCATTCCATCATAATAAAATAAAATAGATTGCCATTGAGTCTGATTGGTGAAAAAAAATAAAAATAAAAATGTACAAATTTTGTTGTACATTTTGGATATTGCTATCGAGTCGTAAAATAGTTCATTAATGCTTTAAATCAACAATTCAGTTCAATAAATGTACATTATGAACGTTACTGGATAACTTCTGAATATAAATTGTTTCGACATAATTTTTTTTTGGGTGAGTTTCACAACACAATATTTAAAGCAGTGATTAACACTCCTTTTTTTTCACTATGCCACTTTTTTCAATTGCACACACTGTTTAAAATGTCCTTTCAATCTAAAATAAAGACTCTTATAGTGCATTTCACAAAAAATACAGCTCTATCCAAATTCCATATCTTTCTATATAATAATGCTTTGCAACTGCTAATAATTATGAAAGAAATTTACAAAAATAAATCTGACTGAAAAATTTCTACACCCATTTTTGAAATCAAATAAAATCAAATAAAATCAAATAAAATCAAATAAAATCAAATAAAATCAAATAAAAAAGTTTAGCATATTGCCATTGAGTCTCATGGGGAAAAATAAACAAAAATGTACAAATCATAGTGGTAAAAAAGTTTATAAATGCTTTAAATCAACAAATAAATTAAATAAATGTGCATTACAACATTAACTGGCAATTTCTGAATATTAATTATTTCAACATACAGTTTTTGTGGTGAGTTTCACTACACAATATTTAAAGCAGTGATTACTACTACTTGTTGTTTCAGTATGCCACTTTTCTTAACTGCTCACACGGTTCAAAATCTTCTTTAAAAGAAAAATAAAGACAAAATAAAGACTCTTCTAGTGCATTTCACAAAAAAAATACAGCTCTATCCAAATTCCACATCTTTCTATATATTGATGCATTACTACTGGTAAAAATTAATAAAGATATCTACCAAAAATTTCTGACTGAAAACTTTCTATACCCATTTTTAAAATAAAATAAAATAAAAGTTGAGCATATTGTCATTGTGTAAAATAAAAATAAATAAATAATGTACAACTTATTTTGTACTGTTTTGACATTGTCATGGAGTCAAGAATGTTAAAAATAGTTTATTAATGCTTTAAAGCAGAGATGCCCAAACTAGGGCCTGCGGGCCAAAGTTGGCCCATGGTAACCTTTGATTTAGCCCACCATCTCATCTGAGAAGAGAGGGAGAATGATGGGGATGGTTTAGAGATTGTCATTTCAAATTTTATGTAACCTTTTATTGGTTTGTTTTATTATTAGGCTACAAAAACTGAAATTAAATGTATCAATTTAAATGGTTTAAATGAATCATATTTAGTTAAAAAATGTACATGTACTATCACCTGACGGATAGAGGACAATGCAGAGACTTTGATGAGTGAATCAAGGTAAGGGCAGATTCTGCTTGACTAGCGTATACAGCACTGAACTACACTGTTAAGATGGTGATTGTTTTTAATTGCAATACGTGAAGTTTATTTATAAACTAATTTCGAGAGGATCACGTGCTTATGATTGCGTGCAGCCGGTCGCGTATTATTCAATTTATGATTCACCAATCAGAAGATTAGCCTAAGCCACTATAAATACCCTAGGTTCCATATAACAGCCATCTTCATTTTGAAGAATCCCCCTTCCACCCATCCTCCTCCTCCTTTCCCAGATGGGTGACACGGTGGCCCAGTGGTTAGCACTCACAGCAAGAATGTCACTGGTTCTAGTCCTTACCGAGCCAGCCGACGTTTCTGTGCGGAGTTTACACATTCTCCCCGTGCTTACGTCCCCCTGGGTTCCCTGGTTTCCTCCCACCGTCCAAAAAACATACAACTTGACTAATCCAAATCGGCATCATAGACATGCTCCTATTGAGCAGTTATCTTTTAAGAGCAATCACTATCTGTTCATTAGCTACTACAGCAGGGGAGTTCTCGAGATCTACCTGAGCTCAAACTCCCCTCTCGCCTTGCAAACGGGAGGGAGCCCCAGGCTCGAGGATCTTATGAGCTCAGGGCTCTCTCCCGGGACAGCATGCCAAACAAACTTTATAATCAATAATCAGCTAAGTGTGAACTCTTGAAGTTATAATTAAAGTTATACTGCATTAGTTAATATGATTCAAAGTGATGTTTTCTATTTGATTATAAATATCATGAAATTAATTGGAAAATGACACATGGCAACTTCAATGTAATATACTTTGGTATATTTATTTTTGGCACACGGCTCTCAATGATAGCTGGATTTTGTAGCTTCATACAAAAAAGTTTGGGCACCCCTGCTTTAAAGCAACAATTGAATTCAATAAATGTGCAATACAATATTTACTGTTCCAACATAAAACTTTTTAGGGTTGAGTTTCACAATACAATATTCAAAGCAGTGATTCCTTCTACTTTTGTTTCAGCATGCCACTTTTTAAAGTGTATGTTTTGCCTTAATTGCACACATTATTCAAAATATCTTTTTAATCTAAAATAAAGACTATTGTAGTGCATTTCACAAAACAAACAGCTCTATACAAACTCCATCGCTTTCTATGTATTAATCCATTATTAAAAGAAATTTAAAAGGCATTTCTGACTGAAAACGTTCTACACACATTTTTTAAGTGCAGTTTTCAAAAGCCGAGGACTCCGTAGTTTAGTAGCTTTGCAGTTTTCTGGAAACTTGTATATCTTTCGTCTTTTTAAAAGCCAACAAGATTATTAATATTGATAAAAATCACAAAAAGGTCAACTCTGTGTTTCTACAGACAATGAGAACTGTGTCCGCAACATGCACCAGGAACTATATTTGTAATGTTTTTCATATGTGACGGAGTGATTTGCATGAAGACAGTAGCATTACTCAGTCCATGCAGACGAATACTCCTCACGCCATCGTCACAAACCCACTCATCTCCCCCTCATCATGCTTTCCTCATCCCCCGCTCTTTCCCTCCGTGTGAAAATACGCTCCGTCTGTTTGCCGCGCAAGTTGCAACACGACACCAGGCCACAGTTACTTCATTTACTTTGCATTTACAGCCAGAAAACAGGTTCCCCCACTTGCTGGAGGTGGAGAAAAGTGGAGAATGTTTGTCTCAGGAATTGCGTGATCATCTAAATGTCCATGTCTACACCCCCCTTAGTCACTCGTCCTGAAAAATGCCAGAAAATAGGCGTGTGACTGTGACTAATTACCTCAGACTTGTTCATGACTGCGAAAAACAACTGTCGTGTTTTATTCGGTGACCTCTCAATGAATGTATTTACGTACACCAATACGACTTTGACAATAACATTTCCTCCTCCCCTATTGTAAAATGTTTGCAGGGAAGGAGAATATTACTCAAATCTTACGGCCTGTCTACCTGTTAACTTTAGAGATGAGATAAAAAAATTTAACATTTTAAATCTCTTTAAACGGTACAGCTCCCGTTTACCTCCAAGAGCTACTGACAATGTATCTGCCAGATTTCTTCAGCCCACCATTTAAGCGGTGCATCCTAAAATCAAGACTTAAATAAGAGAAGATAACTCATAAAATTCATAAATTTTCCTTCAGCTTAGTACCTTATTTATCAGGAGTCACCACAGTGGAATGAACCGCCAACTTTTCCAGCTAGGGATGCTCCGATCAATCTATATCGATCTCCGATAATCCCATTTAATGACTCCATCAGTACTCACTGATCTGGCCGATCTCATGAACCAATCGCAGGTGTTTGTTTATGAGTTTAAAAGCAGAGGAGACACACCGGGTTATACTGTACATACAGCAGCTACAACACGTGAGGAGGTAAATGATGCGTGAGGGTATAAGGGATCGTTGTGCTCGTTTTAGAGCAGCTAAAGATATACAGATGTGGTGCGATCTTTGTCTAGTGACTCGCACGACTGATGGTCTCAATGTATATCTAGTGTTTTGAGCTGATGTGATGCAAGTGGAGAGATCGCCCCTATCTAGGGTCTCATCCAACCTTATGAGCTCCCGAAAGTCCCCCGAGCTCTTTATGAGCTCCCACATATTCATAGCGGCTCCGTGATCCTTGCAAATGAGATAAAATACCTCAAAAATCATGGCGACGAGAATGAATGAGCAAGATTACAGATCATGAGAGGCACAGTATTCTAGCATTACATTTGTTAGGTTGATTGAATAGAGCAGTAAAGTTATCGCCAGTGCAAAAAAGGATAAGACAAACCGAGCTGCTGTGAAGCTCTGCTGTCAGTTGTTGGAGATGAGCAAAATATTTGAATGGCCTTGTGTGTATTGAGGCCATTTTACATGAAAGTTACAGTTGAAGTCAGAATTATTAGCCCCCCTTTGATTTTTTTTTTCTTTTTTAAATATTTCCCAAATGATGTTTAACAGAACAAGGAAATTTTCACAGTATGTCATTATATTTTTATTCTTCTGGAGAAAGTCTTATTTGTTTTATTTTGGCTAGAATAAAAGCAGTTTTTAATTTTCAAAACCCATTTTAAGGTCAAAATTATTAACCCCTTTAAGCTATTTATTTTTTCCATAGTCTACAGAACAAACCATCATTATACAATAACTTGCCTAATTACCCTGACCTGCCTAGTTAACCTAATTAACTTAGTTGAGCCTTTAAATGTCACTTTAAGCTGTATAGTAGTGTCTTGAAAAATATCTAGTCAAATATTATTTACTGTCATCATGGCAAAGATAAAATAAATCAGTTATTAGAGATGAGTTATTAAAACTATTATGTTTAGAAATGTGTTGAAAAAATCTTCTCTCTGTTAAACAGAAGTTAAGGAAAAAAATAAACAGGGGGGCTAATAAATCAGGGGGTTGAATAATTCTGATTGCAACTGTATGTATTTTTTGACAATATTGCAAGTTCACTAAAACCTGGCTGGAAAGATTAGATAAATAAAATTTAAAAATATTATGCAATTTACTTATTGAAATAAACTGTTGTTTAGAGGCCTATTTCCTTTTAGTAAAGAAGTAATTGATTTAAAGTGTGCATTTTGACTTCTTATATACTTTAAATATGTGCTTCAAACTTTTTCTTGATTAAGACATGTTGAATTCTTCTATCATTTGCAAAGTTCCAAATGGCAATGTTTGTCATTTTTCTTACCATTTTTTTTTCATCTGTGCTATTTATTATTTTCTGTAGCTGCTTCTTTATAGCATCCTTAATTTATTCTCTTAGGTAAGGTGATGCAATATAAAGCTTAAAGCATCAGAATCGGTACTCCGTATCGCCGATCCCCATGACAAGAAATCTGTACTCAGTATCGGCTACAAAATTTTGATCTGAGCATCCCTAATTCCAGCATAAGATTTACACAGTGGATGCCCTTCCAGCCACAACCCAGTACTGGGAAACACCCATACACACACACACACACACACACACACACACACACACACACACTCATACACTAAAGCCAATTTAGCTTATTCAATTCACTTATACTGCACATCTTTGGACTGGGGGGGGGAGACCGGAGCACCCGGAGTCATAAAATTCAGTTTATATAATGAAATAATAATAAAATTTATAATAAATAGTGCCTTCAAAAGTAACACCTCAAAGCACTTATGAAAAATCATACATATGAAAAGTAAAGAAGTAAAATACACATAAAAGGATACATGCATAAAAACTAGACAAAACACAAAGCCAACACTGTAAAACAAAATGCTGGGTTTCACACAATTCCTTCATGTTGTCCCAACACAAATCTATTAAGTTAACTTAAACATTTTATGTTCAATGCACTTAAATTTGTAAAAATGATTAAGTTGTTCCCAGAAACACCTATGAATTGTGTTGTTTCAGCTTATTTTTTTAATAGTTTGAACAAGCAGCAACATTATTTTTTTGAGTAAAGAGAATAAAACCAAATATTTGTAATCACAAAAAAAACGCTAAAAGTTTGATGATTCTGCATTCTGAATATCTGAGAATTCTCCAATTTAAAAGCCAACGAAGAGAACTGATATAATTGCATTAACAGTTAAAGAACCAGCATCAAACTAGTGTAAAGCACGCACAGGGGTGTAAGGGATTAAAAGATTGGACAAATATTGAGGAGCAAGACTGTTCCAAGTCTTATAAGAGAATTTTAAATAAGTTTGAAAACTGACAAGAAGCCTGTGCAATTTTTCAACATAAGTGTATGTGCTCTCTTGCACTAGACAGAATTCTAGCAGCTGAATTTTTGCACCAACTGTAATTTGTTTAGGGTAGGTCCAGTGAACAAAGCATTAGAATAGTCAATACAGAATCAAACAAAAAATGTGTCAGGGGTAATTGATGTGTCTGTGCTCTTTTGATAAGGGATTCATAAAGATACACAAAAAATCTTAAGTCCAAGACACTGGAAATGTAAATAAAAAAGTTAAAAAGAAAAAAAAACTGGCAACAAAAACGACTTATAATAAATATATAAATAAATGTTATATATTATATATTCATATTTACATGTACTTGTATAATATCTATGAAATGAAAATATATAGTATACATAAAAATAATATATAGGCATGTAACGATACACATGTTCACATTGAACAATTTGGTACAAGACCTTTGGTTTGGTACGCATTTAAAACCAAATGATTCGCTGCAATTATTAGAGAAACAAATATTTGGAAAATAAAGCGCCTAAAAAGTGTGTGAACCATAATGGAAGGAAAGGAAGTACTATAAACACACACTACTCCAGTCAAGCATACACTCACTGAAAAAAATAATTTCTGCAAAATTGTTGCAAACAATTTATATGTGTTGAAATTTTGTGTTGAAATTAATGTGTTTAAATTCAGCCCAAATTTATTGTTTACAACCACTTAACTTATCTAGTAAATCTAAGGAATCATCTTTGAATATGTTTTTCAGTGCTGGACAAGTTCATTGCAAGATGGTTATTAACATTATTGTGATTACCAGAACCTAGGAACATGCTTAGGATGCAAGTCAACCGAAGTAGTTTTTTCAGTGCTTTTCCAAAAATGCCACAGTGCGGTGTTTAACTCATTCTCCAACTGTCGGTGCATTTAAAAAGAAAAAGTATTTTAAAAATCTGTGAGCGCTCAGCACTTGTGTAACCTCATCGTCATGCTGTTGCCATTCTAAAAAAACATTGAAATAAACAACTCAAATAAATATGTTTACTATGTAAGTAATTAGCAAAAGAAGACAAACAGAGGTTCAGGCACATCAAGGGATTATTCAGTGTTTACATTAATTGAGCTCTTTCACACTATTCCTTAACATGCTCTCAGGCAGACTATAATTCCTGGATGTGTCTGAACCTCCTGTCCCTATAGCCGGAGGGTGTTTTCCACTGCAATCGACATTGTCACATCAAGCAGACCTGCGCTGTTCACAAACCAAACACACTACATTAACTAGCGTGACAGACACTCACTGACGGCCCGATAAAGAACTGTTTTTGTTTTAAATGCTGCTAAGTAGACACCCTAGACGACAGATAAAGTATAGCTCCATCATTGTGTAAAGTAAAGAAAAGACTGCTTTATAATGATGGTTTAAATAAATAAAAAAATAAAATTAAAGAAAATTCTTTTTTTTCCTGTACCGAAATGGTTCCAAACCATTACACCACTGTGTCATATCCAACTGAACAATGGGTTTTGTGTTACGCAACAAATAATACAGTGGTGTGAAAAAGTGCTTGCTCTCTCACTGATTTATTTTATTTTTGTCACAATTTGATGTTTCAAATCAAACTAATTTAAGTGAACACATCATGCAGGTTTTATTATTAAGGGAAAACAAAAATCCAAAACTACATAGCGCTGTGTGAAAACATGTTTGGACAATGATCCAAAGCACACAAACAAGTCCACTTCTGAATGGCTGAAGAAAACCATAATGAAGACTTTGGAGTGGCCAAGTTAAAGTCCTGACCTGAATCCAATTGAGATGCTGTGGGATGACCATAAAAAAGCTGGTTTATGCTCTTAAAGTCTCCAATGTGGCTGAATTACAACAATTCTACAAGGATGAGTGGGCCAAATATCCTTCACAGCACTTTAACAGACTCATTGCAAGTTATTGGAAATGCTTGATTGCAGTTGCTGCTGCTAAGGGTGGCCAAACCAGTTATTAGGTTTAGGAGGCAAACACTTTTTCACACAGGGCTATGTAGTTTTGGATTTCGTTTTCCCTTAATAATAAAAATCACAATTTCAAAACTATATGATGTGTTTACTTTTACCCTTTTTAAGGTCATCCCACAGCATCTCAATTGGATTTAGGTCAGGACTTTTACTTGGCCACTCCAAAATCTTTATTATGTTTTCCTTCAGCCTTTCAAAAGCGGACATGTTGCTGTGCTTTGGATCATTGTCCAAATACTTTTTCACACAGGGCTATGTAGTTTTTGATTTTGACTTCCCTTAATAATAAAAACTGTCAATTCAAAACTGCATGATGTGTTTACTTGTGTTATCTTTGACTAATATTTAAATTAGTTTGAGGATCTGAAACATTAAAGTGTGACAAACAAAAAAAAAAGAAATGAGTAAAGGGCAGACACTTTTTCACACCACTGTATCAGTTTATTTGGTGGTAGACATGTCAAAATGTAACAAATTGTGATTATACCAGCCAGACACTCCACTTTTTTGTGAAAATAGGCTCATTTTATAACTCCCCTAGAGTTAAACAGCTTTATTTTTTTACCATTTTTGAATCCATTCAGCCAATTTTTGTGTCTGGTGGAGCACTTTTAGCTTAGCTTAGCATATACAATTAAATCATATTAGACCATTAGCATTAAAAAAAAAAAAAAAAAAAAAGAGTTTTGACAATTTCCCATTCTAAAGTTTCTTCTGTAGTAAATTTTAGTCAGACCATAACAAACCATATTTTGACTTTATCTCCGCAATTTCTGCTGCATGAGATTAGAACTCGTTTTTATGATAAAAAAAAGTATCTGCGGTATATTTCCTCTTCCCCTACTGTAAAATGTTTAGATTCCACAGTAACACACACATACATGCACTGCAATAAACCAACAGAAAACAAGCTAATGTATTAAAATGCTTGAGAAAATAGGGGCAAAAACCTTGCAGTGATAATCGGTTTATGCTTAATTAATTTATAACCTCACTCTGATAAAGGACAACAGCTTAATAATGCATTTACATGATCATTACATGATTCATTGTCATTTATTAAGTATAATCGGGTTAAGAATGTGCATGCAAACACACTCAGTGTCAACATTACCTGCACGTCTGATCAACTAGATAAAAAATTTCCTTCACGAATTTAGGCCACAACCTTGTTGTCCACGCCTAAAGATTACTCTGACATGCTGAAAGAGCCGCCAACCGAAACAGAACTAAACTGACAAGACAGGCTGTCAAGAAGATGAAAAAACAAACAGGTGGAGGGATACAGGTGAATGACATGCAGACAAGCTTTTTTTTTTTTTTACCTCGTCCAGTTGAATTGGTGAGGCTTTGGATTTCCTTCACCACTGCACTGTAGCATGGCTCCTTGCATTCCAGCAAACCAGTCATCCTTGTAGCCTGATATCACAGCATTCGGAGGGTCTGCAAATATAAACAAACACAAAACAAAGCATTTAAAAAATATTATAATTAGGTGTGTCTAGTCTTGTTTGAACTTGTGATGAACTTCCCATTTGTCTGATAAGTAGGCCCACATGAAATCTGCGTGCACAGAATTCCGCAGATTTTCTGCAGATTTTCCACAGATTTCCACAGACTTTTAGCCTATCATTAATTCTGTTTATTTACTTGAGTAAATGTGTGTAAATCTATATTTATTCATTTTTTTATTAATTACAGTAATATTATTGACTAATATGAAAATGTTCATCTGATTATGTACAATGCAGTTTGTACATTAATATTTTCTGTCTTTTAGTAGATATATTATATGAGAGACTTGCTTTGTTTACCAAATAAAGTGGATCTAATTGGATTTGCATTTTAAACATTAAATAAAAGTTAAAAAGGTATTATTTTTTATTTCACATATTGAGGTTTTAGTTATCATACTCACAAAATAATTCCGCAGAAATCTGCACATTTTTACCAAATTCTCAGCAGAAATAGCAAAAAACGTCCGCAGATTCCGTCTGGTCCTACCGATGAGTTCACCTAAGCCTTTTTGGTGTTGACATTAGTAAAGCATGCATGGGGTTGAATTATCAAAATTAACAATAATAGAATTAAGGAATGAGGATCAGTGTTAGTGTTGTTTCGCTGAGATAACCGTTCATCGGTCAATTCATAGGTCATAGGTCAACAGTTTTTATTTATTTTTGCTAAAATACAAGTCATTTAAAAAAAACGGTGTCTGTTTATTTGTGTGCATTTCTATTATAGATATTTTAGTGTGTACATCAAGTTAAGCTAAATGAAAACAAGAAACATTTTGCCAACTAGCTGAAATAATTACTTTAATTTTAGTTAAGATTTATTTTTATTTCAAGTAATAAAAATGCCCAGCAGGCACATGACATCAAAATGACGTCAGATTGACGTTGTATCCTAATGTTATGGGGACGCTGCATTCGGTCAGAACCCAATGTCAGACTGATGTCAGTGTCCAATGTAGGACAGACATTGGATTTTGGTCACAACCAATTATCAACATCTAATGATGTTACAGCTTGACGTTGTATGGATGTTACCACTATGACGTCTATCAGAGGTTGAATTTTGGTTGCCATACCTGATGAATAATGCTAGTATTTGACGGCAATATAATGTTGGTTTAAAATGTTGGCTTGACGTTGGATTTTGGTCACTTTCTAACATAACCTAAAAACAACCAATTATCAACATCTAATGATGTTACAGCTTGACCTTGTATGGATTTTACCACTATGACGTCTATCAGAGGTTGAATTTTGGTTGCCATACTTGACGAATAAATGCTAGTATTTGATGGCAATATAATGTTGTTTAAGATGTTGGCTTGGTGTTGGATTTTGGTCACTTTCTAGCATAACCTAAAAACAACCAATTATCAACTTCTAATGATGTTACAGCTTGACGTTGTATGGATGCTACCACTATGATGTCTATCAGAGGTTGAATTTTGGTTGCCATACCTGACGAATAAATGCTAGTATTTGACGGCAATATAACGTTTGTTTAAGATGTTGGCTCGATGTTGGAGACAGAGTTGTTGCAAGTCAAATTGCATCAAGTATGGAAAATCCCAACTGCTGGGTTATTTCTTTAACCCAACAGCTAGGTTTGTCCAAATCTGACTGAAATTTCAAGCCAGCATTGCTTAGGCTATAATACACTGAAAGGAGAATGGAGATTTCAAGCTTTTAACTGTAAAGTGGCTAATTTTAGGCTTGTTTTGAAAAGCAATTGGGTTAATTATGCAGATCTGGCAACCAGAAGCCAATGACAAAACAAATTAAAGGGAAATTTTATGGGGGAGGTGACACAGGACAATCACGCCAATACCACACGACATTCCACCTGCAGGTGGAGAGAAAATAGATTGATTGAACGACTTCAGTTATTAGGGATTATTAAAAGACTTTAGTGACTTTTGTGCTGTGAAGTTATAGGAACTCAGTTATTGAAACTAGCCACCTACATACAACAACTTGTCGTGCTGCACGTAATCAAGACTGAGAAACCATGCAGCAGACAAAGGCGACAGGTAAATACATCTAGTATTAGCTTATTTAACGCACGCACGCACGCATGCACGCACACACGCACACACACACACACTTGTGTGTTTTGTGCCTGTTTTTTGTATGTCATGCATTCAACCAGTTAACATATGCTTGCATCAATGATAGTTCATATTTTGCTGGGTTATACCCTACACTAAAGTAAGAACTTCTGTAGTTCCCCAAAGGGCACTCCTATAATTAAAATGGTTCCCGGTTCCTGTAGCACAAATAAGCTTCCACCAACCATGGGAACCATGAATTGATTCTCCTGTGTACCTCATGATTGATAAGGAATGATGAAGGAATAGGACTAGGAAACAAAGGTTGAATGAAACCCTACTCTTGACAAGAAGTGCTGTGGAACCTTTAGAAAGACCAAAAAGAGTCAGAACCTTGGTTTAACACAGGCAAATGCAAACTTGATATACCATTAATGCTGAAAAGTACATGGAGATTTTGCAAAACAGCATTCTGCACACATGACAAAGTCCTGGCTGTGGAGAAAGAGGATACAGTTACTTGACTGGCCTGTCTGCAGTCCCGACCTATCTCCAATAGAGAATGTGTGGCACATTTTGAAGACTTGTTTTAAGATTTGTTTGCAGGAAGAATAGGAAAAAAAACTTGAAACACTTCATCACTTGGTGTCTTCAGTCCCTAAACATGTTTTAAGTGTTATGCAAAGAAATGGCAACATTACAAAGTGGCAAATGCTTTAATATATAATGTTTGTTGTATTGTCTGCAATGAAATAAAAGTCAAAGTAAATTTAGAAATCACTACTTTATTTTTTATTTACATTTTTCATACTGTCCAACTTTTTCTGATTTGGGGTTGTAAATGAATGCTTAAGTATATTTACTGATTACATTTTAATTATAATTACAACATCGATGTTGTAAAAGGGACTTTATGAAATTGAAAATAGTCACAATAACCTTTCACTGGACGTTTATCGGTAGGGGAAAACACTAGCTGTGCCTATACCCCATACCTAGTTTTCCCAGTAGATTTCACATTTAAATACCCCCAACCCTGCTTAGATTCAGTGGACGCCCAGTCTTGAGCTACAGGCTGATATGGCTATCCCAAACCTCTTTCAGGCTACTATTTTTGACAGGCATAAATACAGACGTGCTCAACAACTATCTTAAAAATCTTACTTTACTTTCTGTATCACTTCTAAAGTGATTGTGAAATCTCATTTCTAGACCAGGCAGAGATGCTGGCGGTTCTTCATTTTGAAATATTGTGTAATGTTTGACCCCCTGATGCTGAACCATTGTGTAGTGTGTACACACAATACCACCAAAATGGCTCACCAGGCTGTCATGCAGTGTTAGAACAACAACACAAGTCATGCGAAGACAGTACCGTCAAAACTGTCAGTAAGAAACCAACTAATGTAATTGATAATCTTCCATTGTAGTGAGATGCTGCAAGCATAATCACTGATTCATTAAAAGGGTAGTTCACCCCAAAATGTAAATTCTGTCTTTTTTATTTTTCCTACTATGAAAGTCAATGGTTACAGGTTTCCAACGTCTGTTAATATATCTTATTTAGTGCTCAACAAAACCAAAAACATCAAACTGGTATGGAATAAGTGAAAGGAGTGTAAAATTTGAGAAAATTTAGATTTTCAGGTGAACAATCTCTTTAAGTTGAATCCAGAACCATATCAGTTCAATATGAGAATGAATCATTTAGACTCAATTCACTGTAACTGAATGGAAAAATGGAAAAACAATACATCCAGGATATTCTTGAGAATTCCTCCTCTTGAATTTCCACAGAAGTAAGAAGATCAAATGGCTACGAAGATGAGTAAATGATGAACTATGGCTACTGTGCTTTCCTACACTCAGTCGAAGCAAAGATATTTCTATGACTTTAGCTCTAGTGAGTGATGAATCAGAGAAAAACAATGTAGTCACAGTATCGATTAAAACAAACAGATGTCCACAGGTCATAACACATCTGAAGGAAGTCACATTCAAAAATATGAAACAACAATTTCATCATGTTGACATTTCACAATTTCAGCAGGCAAGAACGGGATTTTCACTATTGTATACAGACACTGACTTATAAAGCTTTTGTGGCACTAATAAGACTTGTGGCACAGCAGAATATCAACTTCTCTGCAGGAAAAACAACATTACAACATGTTTTGGCAGTTTATTTGTGGGCTATAAGCTGTGAAGTGGTTTGCAATGGAACATTTTTTAAGGAACGGCATAATTAATTAGAGAGTAGAATAATCATCAAAATCATTAAGAGTCATTTGATTCCTCTGCTCCCTAATGCTTGTGTAGTGAAAAGGTACATAAAAAACCTTTTTACTACAATGCAGAAAATTATTAATTGAAACTGATCATTCAAAATGTTGATCATTAAAACTATATTTAAATATGATTAAAACTGATTATATATACACATACAGGGGTTAGACAATAAAACTGAAACACCTAAATTGGTTGCTAACCTGGATTGTATCCAAAAAACATAAAACCACAGCTGCCCAACTCATTGTAGAATTAAATTTGTACCTCAGTGAAGCATGCCAAGAGTGAATCATAAGGCTGGATAAGTGATGGTTTGGGCTGCAATATCATGGCATTCCCTAGGCCCAATACTTGTGCTAGATAGGCACATCATCGCCAAGGACTATAAGGAAACCATTCTGGAGGACCATGTGCACTCAATGGTTCAATCATTGTATCCTGAAGGCAGTGCCCTGTATCAGCATGATAATGCACCAATACACACAGCAAGACTGATGACAGAGATGAACATGAAAGTGAAGTTGAACTCATCTCCCATGGCCTGCACAGTCACCAGAACTAAACATTATTGAGTCACTTTGGGGTGTTTTGGAGGAGCGAGTCAGGAAACGTTTTCCTCTTTCAGCATCACGTAGTGACCCATAATCCCTCTGGCCACTGTGCAGGACTTGTTTCTGTCATTCCCAAGATGAACTGATGCTGTATTGGCCGCGAAATGTGGTCCCACAGCATACTAATGAATTATTATGGTCTAAAACCAGGCATTTTAGTTTCATTATCCAAGCCCTGTATACATTTTATACAGAACTCTAGAGCAATGTTTAATATGTCTGGTGTGCCATCTGTTTGTATCTACTACTTACGATATTATTATTACAGAACACATAGTCTAGTTATGGTATTCAATTTAACTAAACCACAAACAAAAGTAGACACACACTGCAGTATTTGGTATGGAACAATATAGAGTTTGTGGTTAGGTTTTTTTTCTGGATTTATTTTTACTTGCATTTTTATTTTATTTTCTATCACTCTCTCAATATGTCAATTAGGCCCCGTTTACACTGCAAAACAATTCGGATTTTTTGCTGATATGTGACAGATCAGTTTCAGGGCTCTTTCATATGTGGAAATAAATCAGATATAAATCGGATATGTGACAATGCGACTATCATGTAAACAGGCAGATTGAATATATTAAGGCATTCCATTTTGTAGGTCATTAAACTTGCGACAATATGGTACTTCTCCGCGGTTTAATGACGTAGAAGCAAAATCGTATGTGGAGACGCCGAAGCGGTAAACAACAACAACAGAGGAAACATGGAGAAGGAAAGTGGTCTCAAATCAAATGTTGGTTTGCTCATCCTAAAATTTCGAACCCACTGCTCCTCAATAAAGCCCACCACAATTTGCTCCCACCAGACCTGAGATCTCTCTCCTACCCACAAATTCTTATGAACGCTGGAGGACACCATATATAAACCATAGGCACAAGCTGCGGTGAGGGTCCTTTCCCTCTTCCTCCGCCTCAAAATCATTTTAAAGTTGCGCAAACTTTGCATATTTCGCAAAGCTAAAAGCAAGACAATTTCTTCCATCGTGGCTAGTGTGGTGCAGATGCTAGAACCCGCCTTTATGCATGCTTAATGTTGTAAATTGTATGGCAGGTGTAAACACATGAATCAGATATGGGTCACAATTAAAACATGTAAACCATGAGTCTCAAACTGGATTCCTGAAGGGCCGCAGCTCTGCACAGTTTTGCTCCAACCCTAATCAAACACAGCTGATGCAACTAATCAAGCTATTCAAGACTACAAGAGACTATTAAGCAGGTGTGAGGAGGTGGTTGGAGCTAAACTACGCAGAGCTGCGGCACTCCAGGAACTGATTTTGAGACCACTGATGTAAACGGACAGGCAAAAAAAAAAAAAAAATTAGATATAGGCAACAAATCAAAATTGGGCTTCAAGACCTGAGAGTGTAAACGTGACCTTAGTTGTTCGGTTGCATACACATGAACATTGTAGAATGTTAGTAAATGCAGATGTTACTACTTGCATTTTCAGGGATTACAGTTTTTTCAACCGCTAACATGCACTCTACAGGACTGCAGCCATAAGTTCAATGCTGTTCACACATTCAGCCAAACATGAGTCTATGCGGAGCAAACTGGGAATAATTTTTCATTGCTTTCACACAAAATGCATGCAATAAATGCGTTGTTCAAAATTCCCAAACACAAAAACACCCATACTCTACAAGCGGCAAAAAAACTATACATTTTCAGCACCCTTTTCACATGCTAACAAACTCACTTCAAAACTGTTAACAACTGTTTCAAAAAAGACTGATTGTATATTTATTTGATTGTATATATATTTATTGATTGTATGCATACAGTCATGTGAAAAAATTAGGACACCCTATGAAAGCCTGGGTATTTTGTAAGGTTTTTTAATCTAGAGTTTTTAATCTGAATTTAATCTGAATTAACAACACTGAAACTTTAGAGTGATAAAACTAAACCATTAAAATTGAAAAAATATAAATCTTTTATTTAAATTTAAAGGGCCACGAAACCCCCCTGTCTCAGCACCTCTAGTTTGGAAAAAGTCAGGAAAGTGGGTGTGTCCAGCTCTCGGAGTGTCGGGGGAGGGAAGGACTTGCAAAGAAGGGAGTTTCCATTTGGACACTTGCTGATTTCACAGGCAAAATAAACACACAGATGCAGGGGAGAAAGACAGTGACTGTTTACATGGACATTGGTTATCAAATTATTTGCCAAATTATTAATTTGTCGACTTTAACTGCAGTTTGGCACTTTCACTTTTTATTCAGGAACATTTCCTGCATGTCCCCCATGAGAGGAACTGCTGGAAAGTGGAGCTTTAATGGAGTGTTTGATACCGCACGGAGTAAAAAAATCCTCTGCTTTTACGTAGATGGACTTGGTAGGTAGCGTCAGAAAGCCGTGTGTGTATAGACTATCCTGTCACAAAATGCGGCGAAAATTCTACACGACAATAATAGTTTGATTGTAGTGTTTACATGTTTACATTCGGAGAGCAGCATTTACAGCGGATCTATCAGTCTATAATATTGTACTATAATATTGCAGTGATATTAACATACTGTAAAGTTAGTAACTAAATCATTTTGACTAAGGTATGTCTTTAAAAAAAGAGCACTGCTGACGATACGAACTAACTTTGCCATCTGAATGAACAAACAAAGGGCACTGCTCTCACACTTACCAAATCTGTAGACACAGAACAACCAATACAAACTGGAGCTGTGTCTTTTTTAAAAGGAGACGAGTGGCAAATCTGGATTTCCAGATGCAAAAAGCTCTCGGGTAAAAATGTTCCTTACAAATGTATTTATGTTGCACTGTAATCCACATGTGAGTCCAGCTGCGCTCTCATAGCGGGGAAATGAAACAAAACCTTCGTTGCAGCACAATAATTAATGCAACACTGACTACTCTTGCTCCAAATTCTCATTCTTTTTACTTGTTTTGGCAACACAACGTGGCGTCTCTCTGTCATCTAAATACTGTAACAGGTAAAACAGTCTTCAAAGCTATCATGCATATTAATGAAGTTGCACCGCATGCACAATAGAACGCGCTGATTGGTTTTAACCAAGTCTTTCTCATAAATTAATGCAGCACTCAGAGACGTCACGATGCACTCGCAGGTACAGACATCCACTCTCCATGCTGGATTACACGCAAGTATCTAATCGCCGTGACACAGCTTAAAAAATTTGTTTCAAACCGGAAAAACGAATTTGCTCAAAATAACGCAAAAACAACCAATTTTCACTTTTTAGTCAAATATATGTGTCCCAATAGTGTTTATAGCAGCATGGGACACATATATGACTGTCAACAAATCAGAAAATGTGTTTTGGTGTTTCGTGACCCTTTAAATTTTAATTCTACAAAAATGCATATTCTAACTGAGGAAAAAGTTAGGACACATCACATTTAAGCTGCGGTCACACTGGACTTTTCTTCCCATAGACTTCCATTTATATGCACGCGACTGCATCAGACCAGAAACGCAAGCTTGTGTGACAAGTTTCGCAGTTTGCAGTTCGAACTCTGACCTGCGAAATCGCATCACTTTACTGCGTGAGATCAATCGAAGATAAAACATGACCTCTCTGGCAGAAATTTTAAATATGGACCAATCACACGCTTTTTAAAATGTCTAATCATCTCGTTTAATCCCGCCCCTTTTCACAGCGATGTACAACAGAGTTTCACATGCTCAAACTCTAGTGTGACTGCAGCATTATTCGCACTTCAAACCACAATTAAAACTCTGATTTCATTTGGTGTGCTCCTGACTGTTGAAGTGAGAGTAGACACCATGGTGAAAACAAAAAATCTGACTGAGGCCTTCAGAAAAAATAAAATGTAGCAGCCTACAAGTTTGGACAGTGTCCACGTGTGCACAGAAAAATGTAGGAAATCAGGACTTACAGTGTACTACGAGTTTATTAGTGATCCTCTCAGGGCCCTTTTGAGATGGATGCCAGACAAGACAATCCAGCCTCTGTCCATTCATGTTGCGGTAGGGGTAGAGAGAAAACTGAATCGAGGAGACCGTCTCATCTGAGCTCCGGTTCTGACTCTGACCCTCCAGTTCTGTGTCCCAGGACAGGCCTGCAACTGGCTTAGCCATCGCACGGCATGAAGCAGCCGGTCGAAATGACTGGCCTTCGATCAGGATAAATGATTGCAGAGACGAAATGGGTTTAGCTGTGAGAATAAATGATAAATACATAATAAATGCTAAATGTAAAAAGTCAATTTAAACTTTAATAAAACAATAATATACACTGTAAAAAAATATATGATCAAAACATCATCACAACATGAGTTATGTTACTTCAACTTATCTTACACTTTTTCCTCAATTGCTTTGGCTCCATTCTGAAATCTTTATTTTTCAAAGCAATAAGTTTAGATCTCTGAACAGTTAGCTTATTGTTTAATTCAGAGTGGCATTTCTTATTGATTTAGGCAAATTCAAATGCTTTGGCGCATATGTGCAAGGAGTAAGTACAATTGTCTGTAGTTTGGACAAAATCATATGCATATGGCTTGTTGATTAAAACTGATGAGTTAATTCTCATTAAAACTGTCCAACTCTTCACAACTTCTCAATTATTTTTCATCGTGTAAGCCAGCACACTCAAAACTATTTATTCAATTATCAAACATTTGTATATGCACGTTTACACCATAAATACCAAATACCTGATATTGACATTGTTTGTACAATGTCTGCTAAATTGGTAAATTGCAATACAATTTGCAATATCTATTTATCAATCAAGTTTGGTAATGTATATATATATATACAGTTGAAGTCAGAATTATTAGCCCCCCTGTTCATTTTTTTCCCAATTTCTGTTTAACGGAGAGAAGTTTTTTTCCAACAATTAACAACTGATTTATTTTTATCTTTGCCATGATGACAGTAAATAATATTTGACTAGATATTTTTCAAGACACTTCTATACAGCTTAAAGTGACATTTAAAGGCTTAACTAGGTTAATTAGGTTAACTAGGCAGATTAGGGTAATTAGGCAAGTTATTGTATAATGATGGTTTGTTCTGTAGACTATCGAAAAAATATAGCTCAAAGGGGCTAATAATTTTGAACCTAAAATGTAAAAAAAAATAAAAACTGCTTTTATTTTAGCCGAAATAAAACAAATAAGACTTTCTTCAGAAGGAAAAATATTATCAGACATACTGTGAAAATTTCCTTGCCCTG
>CAIGQZ010001108.1:3128719-3156412 GCA_903798205.1 Danio tinwini
TTTTTTCTATGTACTATTGACTCTTCTCAACAAATATCAGATTTTTTCAACCTTAATTTCCATGGTTGACTGTCATGGTAAAAAAACAACAGCTCACACGATAACAATTACAATTCATGTTTTGGTGGCCTTGGCCAAATTACTGACACATTTGCTAGGTTTTGAAGCATGAATGAAATGTTTTGGGTGAGTAACTACATTTTGCAGACATGCAATAAAGTTTTGAGATTTGCACTCACAGTTTAGAGAATTTTGAGTCTGTTTTAAAAAAAGTGTCAAAGCAATTGAGAAAAACTATAATAAGTGAATAACGTTCAGGATTCAGCTTTATTTTTTTGTTTACAAATGTTAAGTTTAGGTTTCATTTTAAGTGAAGCAAGTTGAAATCATTAAATACAATAAAATGTATTTGATTAAACTTAAACTTTTAAGGCATCAGCAAAGTTATTACAGTGTATATAAACAGTTCCTCTGGATTTATTTGGTATGGGTTTATGTTTTTTTAACATTTCTTTCCAGATTTCAAATAAATAAATAAATGCAATTTGAGAAAATATCAATTGGACAAAAATGACAAACGTTTTTATTTGTGTAATGATTGAAAATCAGGATTGTTCAACCAAATATTGACTTCTTATCTCTTCTGAAGTAAAACATTGGCATTATCTAATAACTAATACAACCCTGTCAGAAAACATGCCATGTTTTTGTTATTTTACACGAAAATGCACTAAAAAACACCATCTTTATATAAGATTTGGATTTGCCATCAAATGTCATTTTAAATGTTTGTCTTTGCATCACCATTTCTAACAGTCTACTTGAATCCAATCATAAACTATTTCTGCAGGTAGTATCAGCAGCTATTGTATGATCTTATAATAGCATCAACAATGAACGCAGTCATGTTAATACCTCCATCATCCCTCCTACTGCCGCAGACAATACCGGTGTGTTGTGCTGAGAACAATATCTGAATGCATCAGAGCAGAGCTAGCCTTGTGGTTAACGGGTTGTCTCAGTATGTGAAAAGGGACGTTGACAAAGGCAAAGCAAAAAAAAATGCTCACTTTATCCATGTCTTGTATCACTGAGGGCTATAATCATTTCTGTGTAATCTTCATGTAATGTAATCTCTTTGAAAAGAAAACCTGTTATGTAGTTTATTTGCTGGATTTAAAGACGATACTGTGAAAAACAATGACATTGCGTCAGGTTCCTGTCCAAATTTTAAGTAAAAAATTAAGGGACAGATTTACTAAACAGGACAGAAATTAGAAAAGAGTGAAAATCCCATAAGATGTCTGCTCATCGCTGACATTTAACAGTGTGAGCGTAAACACCAATGAGCTAAACATCAGACATAAAAGCACAGTTCAATCAAAAACGTTAATTCACTCACTATTTACTAGGGGTTGCTTTAATGCTCTGTCATGATGCTTTATGATTGACGTCAACTAGTCACGACTATCTACTGTAACATCAGGGAGTGATTTTGCACATTCACTCTTCTCATTGGCAGGTATAATGGTGGTATGAACATCAAAAATGTCTCAAAATATGCTGAAAATATGTCTCAAAAGATAGCACAAGCTAAAATCTTCCCCGTGCACATTTTCACAAAATTTTCTATTATATTTTCTTTCAGAAAAAGTCTCATGTATTTTAGTTTCGCTAGAATAAAACAAATAAATCTACAGTTTAAAAACAGTTTAAAAAAATCTACAGTTTAAATTTTTCATTTAAATTGTCAATATTATTAGCCCCCTTGAGAATTTATTTTTCCCTATTGGCTTCAAAATAAGCCAGTGCTGTCCAATGGCTTACCTAATTAACCTAATGGTGTACTCACACTAGGCATGGTTGCCTTGAACCATGCCTGGACATGATTGTCCCCCCTCCCCTCTCCCTCTCAGCCCACACTCAGGGCGCACTCACACTATGCTATCCAAACTGTCCCCAGGCCAATTGCCCGGATTGTTTGAGTACGGACGGTTTACTTGGGCGGCCCTGGCCCGGTTGGAAGAGGTGGGCCTGAGCGCGGTTGACTTGGGCTCAGGCGCGGTATGCTTGCAGTGTGAGTGCAAGCGTGCCTGAGCACAAAACTGAAAGCGAGACGTGACTTTTAAGGGACTGTTTGATATGGATTAATTAATCATTCGTACTGTTCAATGAATGCAAACTGTCGTAGATTATTAAAGACACAGCCCTCACTGCACTTCAGCAAACCTCCTAATTCCTGCAGGACGAGGACTTAATGATTGTTTATAAGTGTCAAAAGTGGCTGATCTGTTCGGCGAAATATTTGACTATGTGTCAGTGCATATCAAACGACTGAAACGATATAACTAAAGAAATCTCTACTGTGCTGAGCGAGATCGCTTACTGAACAGCGCATCATCGATGAAGTAAGCGTGCCCAGGCCCGAATATAATGTGAGTGCGGGCCGTCGGGGGGGACAAGCGCGCTTTGGCCTGGTTCAAGGCAACTGTACATTGTGTGAGTACGCCCTCACATTGCATTTTTGCCCTTCCGAGTCTGAGCCCACTTATGTCATCGATGATGGGACTATTCAGTTAGGAAGAAAAGCACTGTCACTCAGGACTTTGAAGATTGCTTTAGTTATAATGTTTGCATTAGTTTAAGTCATTTGGGATGCAGTGACACACAGTGAAATCTTTTGCTGAACAGATCCAGCACTTTTGATGCTCATAAATGTTCATGAAAGTCTTCACGCTGTAGGTATTAGGAGGTTTGCTGAACGTGCAGCTAATGCTTGTGTTCATTGAAAAGTAAGAATGATTAATACATCCATATGAAACAGTCCCTTAAAAGTAACATTGCATCTTCAGTTTCACGCTCCGGGACGCTTTGCACTCACACTACAAGTGTACCGTGCGCTTGAGCACAATGGAACCGTGCTCTGGCATATCTCTTCCAACCCGGCCAGGGCTGCACAACCGAACCGCACCCAGATGCAGCACGGAGAACTCACACTTGTCCAACAAACGGGGAAATGGGGGTCAAATGCACACGGGAACAGTTCAAATAGCCTAGTGCAGTGGTTCCTAAAGTGGGGGTCGGTACCCACTGAGTAAGTCGCGGGACAATGACGAGGGGTCGCTTGGTGATTTACAAAACTCAAATAAATTTTATTAAACTATTAAAATTACTTTATTTTATTCATAACCCACAAAAGATAGTTAATCGTTACGTTAAAGACACAACAACATCAACATACAAATCAGCCTTTAAATTTTATCTTTTGGATTCTTTTCTTTTGGATTATGACCCCTGTGTTTAGATTAACCACACAGCAATAGCTTTAGCTGCAACAGATCAATTTTACGGGGCCAAATTACATTTTGACAACCTTTATGGCACTCTTATACATTAAAAATAAGATATTTGAGATTAATAATAAATTAAATAATAAATTACCTAAAAAAAATACATGGTTATTAGACTGTTGCATTTTTGTGTTGTCAATATGCTCATGTTTATGTATGCCTATAGTTGTGTGTGCACCGTTTGCATATTTATAACCACCTTTAAGAAAAAATGGGGGTCGCGAGTCACTGACATTGTTATTTTGGGGGTCGCGGGCTGAAAAGTTTAGGAACCCCTGGCCTAGTGTGAGTACCCCCTAACTTAACCTAGTCAAAATTATTAACCTAGTTAAGCCTTTACATTTCACTTTAAGCTAAATAATAGTATTTTGCTAAATACCAAGTAAGAAATTATTAGTTATTAAAACTATTATGTTGACTGCACGGTGGCGCAGTGGGTAGCATGTTCACCTCACTGCAAGAAGGTCACTGGTTCGAGCCTCGGCTGGGTTAGTTGTCATTTCTGTGTGGAGTTTGCATGTTTTCCCCGTGTTCCCGTGGGTTTCCTCTGAGTGCTCTGGTTTTTCCCACAAGTCCAAAAACATGCAGTAATGTCAGGGCTTAATTTGTGCCGGAACACGCCGTTTCTGGAACCATTGAAATCTGATTTGCCACCACATTTTACCGATCCCCCTCCTCAACCGCCCTCCTACCCCGTCCGCTGTTCACTTTCACTTTCTTCTTGTGACTCCCCAACCCTCTTCACTTTCGTCCGCGACACCCCCGCCCCTCTCACTTTCGTCCGCGACACCCTTCCACCATCCACTGCACCAACCCCTCTACACTTTCGTGCGCGACACCTTTCCATCCTTGGGTAGCATGCCAGATCCGGTACACCGATCTGTTCCGGGAGCTCGTAATTCACAAATTAGGCACTGGGTATAGGTGAATTGGGTAAGCTAAATTGTCCGTAGTGTATGTGTGTGGATGCGTGTGTGTGGATGTTTCCTAGTGATTGGTTGCAACTGGAAGGGCATCTGCTGCGTAAAACATATGCTGGATGAGTTGGCGGTCCATTCCGCTGTGGGGACACCCAGATTCATAAAGGTACTAAGCCAAAAAGAAAACGAATGAATGCTTAAAAATGTGTTGAAAAAAACACACTCCTTCCACTAAATAGGACTTGGAAAATATTTGAAAAAATAAATAAAAAATCACAGGAGGACTAATTATATTGTCTTTAACTGTATATGCAATAATGTCAGCTGCAGAAATCTTATTTCTTTCATCATTAATTTTTCACTGCATGTATTTAGTTAAAAGATGCAAAAGAGGGTTTACACCAACACATGGTGCCTAAAAGTCTACTTTATAGCATTTTTTCAATATACCTCTGCACAAATTATGAACACATGAGACACATGATTGCTGTGTTATGTTAGTCCATGATTAATGTACTTACTCCACACTGTGAGGACTATCTCGGCCTCGATGTTCCCACTTGGGAAGGCTGTAATTTTGCATTTGTATTTGCCCTCATCTGCAGAAAGAGTGCGCATGATAATCAGAGCAGAGTCTGCTATTGGGTTGTTGGTTTCGAATCGCACACGCCCTGTATGTGAAGAGATAAATTCTGTAAAGAGAGAGAGATAAAAAAGAATGAAACAACTACCATGTGACATTAGTTTCTTTGACACATATAACGAGCAAATAATGCATAAATATCTACTAGATTATTACTTTGTAAAAGAACAACAACTTCTAAGGTTCAGCGTATATGAAAACCTAAAAAACATATGGGAACTAAATCAAATGTACACAGGGTTCTCACTCTTTCATGAACAGCAGATTCAAGGACTTTTTAAGGCACCATTAATTTCAAATGAAGCACTTTTTAAAATTCCCTAGCATATGTAGCACCACGAATGTCCTTACTGTACTTTACATTTCACTCACACTTAATATTTACATTTAAAAATAAATGTAATGATGAGTAATGATGATGTTTTGAAAGTGTCATTTTCAAAAATGTTGACCGTTTCAAATAGACACGTTCAAAAAAAGTCAATCAAAATCCAATCAATCAGTTCAATTTAAACAGAAAGCTGCTCCTACATATATACATCTAATGTGGGATGTAATGAAACATTTGGAATTGGAGAAAATCAGATTCACCCTAAAAAAAATAAGACAATTTTGATCAAATCTGGCAACCTTTCATGGACTACTTTAAAAACAAAAATTCTGCATTTATTTTTTATTATTATTTGCATTTATTTTATTATTATTTGTTTCCTATTTGTAAATTTCTTTTGTATTAATTTATTGTCACTATACTTCTGTGTGTATTGTTTGTATATTGCATGTTTTACTGTCAATTGTTGTGTGAATGTTTGTTTTGTAAGTCATTGTGTTTGAATGTCTAAAAAACAATAAAGAAAGTTTAAAAATTGTTAAATTCAATATTAGCAACATTCAAATGTGGTTTCTGAAATATATATAAAAAAGTGCTTTATTTGTCATCGTTCTTGAACAAGATTAAATTTGAAGATTTTTAAATAAAGTATTTACTTCTTTTTTTTTTCTTTTTTTTTTTTACTAAATTTTTTGGGGTTGTGATTTTGACAGAAGCACAGTACAATTGCTAAAATGACACTATTAACAAATTTCAGTTCAAATTTAATTCAAGCACTTTCAAGTACTTTCCAGGCCTTGAATCCATACTGTATGTCTAAAATTCAGGTACTTTCAAAAACCCACTGTACAGGACAAGACTCAAGAAAGTGGCAAACATCAGATTAAATCTTGCTGATCTGATAAAAAAAAAAAAATAAAATAAAAAATAAATAAAATAATAATAAAACTGAACTGTGATTAAGCAGAATATGTCTGAAATTACTCTGAGCTCAGCAAACTAGTGCACTTTTTTAAAAAGGGTTAGTTCACCCATTCTGTTATTAGTTAATCACCCTCACATCATTTCAATCTCCTGAGACCTTTATTCATTTTCTAAACACGAATGAAGATATTTTAGGTGAAATTTGAGAGCTCTCTCATCCTCCATAGACAGCAAAGATCCTGAGACATTCAAAGTCCAGAAAAGGAACCAAACACATTTCATGTGACGTCAGTGGAACTGTAATTATACAATCTCCAAGAACATTTTTGTGTATCCAAAAACTTTGTTCGTCTACGTTCTGGTTTTAGTCCTTTTTCTGGACTTTGAACGTCTCAAGACAGATGCTAAACATGGGAGGCTCAGACCAAAAAAATCTTAAAAGGCGTTCTGAAGATGAACGAAGGTCTCAGGGTATTAAAACGACATGAGGATGAGTAATTAATAACAGAATATAATTTTTTTGTGTGAACTAACCCTTTAATGGAGAAACTATTTTGCTAATGAAAAATTTTTGGTGAAAAGGGGGATAGCAATCATGTTACAACAATGTTTAGGTTTTGCTATCTGTAAAGAAGTAAAATACAAAGGTAAAACATTTTGTCAAACCTATCTGTCCATCACTGTAATGAGCAGTAATGATCTGTTCTTCAACTCCATTGTTCTCTCGAACCCACACCACCTGCACCACCTTAATCTCACGGTCCGACACATTGAATCGACAAGGCAAACGCGTTTCCCCCTCTGCCAAAGACCGCAGCTCCCAGGGGGACTCAGAGGGTTCTAGAAAGCTGTATTCTTCTTCTCCACTTACACAGGCTGCTGTAAAGATAAAAAGTAAAACAGTCATTCAATATCACGCTTTATAAGAGATCATGTATATGTCGGGGGTTGTTCTCACAGAATAAAGCCAGACATGTTTATCAGCAGTCCAACACAAAGTGGAGAACTGAAGGCTTTTCAAACAAGTAATTTTTTCTGTGGTTTCTTTAGGAGCTCAGGATACATACAGTACATATATACACTCACCGGCCACTTTATTAGGTACAACAACTGTCCAACTGCTCGCTAATGCAAATTTCAAATCAGCCAATCACTTGGCAGCAGCTCAATGCATTTAGGCATGTAGACATGGTCAGGATGATCTGCTGCAGATCAAACCGAGCATCAGAATGGAGAAGAAAGGTGATTTAAGTGACTTTGAACGTGGCATGGTTTTTGGTGCCAGACGGGCTGGTCTGAGTGTTTCAGAATCTGCTGATCTACCGAGATTTTCACACAAAACCAGGGTTTACAGAGAATGGTCCGAAAAAGAGAAAATATCCAGTGAGCCGCAATTCTGTGAGCGCAAATTCCTTGTTGATGCCAGATGTCTGAGGAGAATGGCCAGACTGGTTTGAGCTAATAGAAAGGCAACAGTAACTCAAACTAGAATTGTACATTTCCTAAAGAAAATGTGAGTGGGGTTTGCGTGGCAAATCGATGGGGTAAAATTCGCACAGGCTCACCAAAATTGGACAGTAGAAGATTGGAAAAACGTTGCCTGATCTGATGAGTCTTGATTTCTGCTGCAACATTCGGATGGTAGGGTCAGAATTTGGCATCAACATCATGAAAGCATGAATCAATCCTGCCTTGTATCAACGGTTCAGGCTGGTGGTGGTGTAATAGTGTGGGGGATATTTTTTGGCACACTTTGGGTCCATTAGTACCAATTGAGCACCATGTCAATGCCACAGTGTACCCATCTTCTAATGGCTTCTTCCAGCAGGATAAAGCGCCATGTCATAAAGCACGGATTATGTCAGACTGGTTTCTTGAACATGACAATGAGTTCACTTTATTCAAACGGCATTCACAGTCACCTGAACTCAATCCAATAGAGCACATTTGGGATGAGCTGAAACAGGAGATTTCCAACAAATTTGCAATAAATTAATCGGCCAATCGTGTGCATTTAGGCATGTAGGGAGAATCAAGATCAAGTATAAAGTGAGCATCAGAAGTAGGATTTAAAAAGAAACTATTATGCAAATATCACTTTTATAAGGGGTTGAAACACAATTGTGTGGCAACATTCTGTGAATATAACCAGCTTCTACTGGTAAAAATTAATCAATTCTATTTTTTTTATAATTACATTCATATAAAGTCTAAAGAAACACTTTGATTGACATTCTGCCTTTGTACATGTCATCAGACTGGGAAAGCCCCGCCCATTAGTTTTGAAAAGAGGGCTGGGAGCAGAATGTCATTTTGAATTTAAAGCGACAGTCACCAAAACTGCACAATTAGGATAAAAAAAAACATAAAAGAGGGAGTTTTAGAGAGTTATAAAACATTATTTGTGGGGTATATTAAGCTAAAAACCTCAATACACACTCTAGGGACATCAGAGACTTATTTTACATCTTGTAAAAAGGGGCATAATAGGTCCCCTTTAAGTGACTTTGAATATGGCATTGGTTTTTGTTGTTAGAAAGTCTGGTTTAACCATCTCTAAGAGTTTGCTGAAAATGGTCTGAAAAAGAGAAAACATCCAGTGAGTGGAAACCCTGTGGGCAAAAAAAAAACCTTGTTGATGTCAGAGGTCAGAGGAGAATGACCAGACTGGTTCAGATAGATAAAAAAGCAACACTATTTGAAATATGCACTCGTTACAACAGAAGTCTGTAGAAGAGCATCAAACACACAACACGTATTGAAGCTCTTGAGCATTTCTTGAGCCTCACAAGCTTTAAACACACAACACATCAAAGCTTGAAGCAGATCTCTAGGCATCTCACAGCAATCAGTATGCGTCATGATCCCCCGCATACTACTAGTGTTTGAAGAGAAGGTTCAAGTTTTCCCGGGTCTAGCATCTCAAATATGCCAATGTTTCATGTCAACATCAATACGAAATGACTAAAGATTTGAACTCAAGAAGATTCTAATAAACGACTCAGAGTTAACTTTTTTTTTTAAGAATCAATATATTTAAACACGATGCATTTTCAGATTTAAACCTCGGCCAGATGTTCATTCATTTAGAGTTGAGTCACACACTTTATGGTAGGTAATTTTCCAAAACCCATAATAGGGGATCTTTAACAGTTCATGTTGGTGGTGCAATGGTGTTGAATGTCGAGGTTGTTTTCTTGACACAATTTGAGCCCCTTAATACCAAGTGAGTATCATTCATTCAATTCCGAGTATTGTTCCTGACAAATATCCATCCTTTTATGACCACTGTGTGCCCATCTTGCTAAAGCTACTTACAACAGGATTATGCTCAATGTCACAAAGCTCAAATCATCTCATACTGGCTTTCTTAAACTAAACAATGAGTTCATTAAACTCAAATCATCTCCACAATCACTAGATCTTAATCCAATAGAGCAGCTTTGGGATGAGCTGAAACAGGAGATTTCCAACAAATCTGCAGAAACTATGTGACACAATCTTGTCGATATGGATCAAAGTTGAAGGTTGAAGCACCTACTTCAATTCATGTTAAGAAGAATAAGCAAACTCAGAACTTGCAAGGTGTACCTAATAAATTGGCCAGTGAGTACACTCACCAGCTACTTTTTTTTAGGTACACCAACTGTCCAACTGCTCGGTAACACAAATTTCTTTAATCAGCTAATTACATGGCAGAAACTTTAGAGCATTCAGGCATGTAAACATGGTCAAGACTGCTGCAGACTTAGAACATGGCATGGTTTTTGGTGCCAGACAGGCTGGGCTAAGCATTTCAGAAACTGCTGATCTACTTGGATTTTCACGCACAACCATCTCTAGGGTTTACAGAGAATGGTCCGAAAAACATATAATATCCAGTAAGCAGCAGTTCTGTGGGCGCAATTGCCTTGTTGATGCCAGAGGTCAGAGGAGAATGGCCAGACTGCTTCCAGCTGATAGAAAGGCAACAGTAACTCAAATAACCACTCGTTACAACTGAGAAATGCAGAACAGCATCTCTGAACGCACTACACGTCCAACCTTGAGGCAGATAGGTTACAGCAGCAGAAGACCACACTGGGTGCCACTCCTGTCAGCTAAGAACAGGAAATATGACAATTAGTTCACTGTACTCAAATGGCCTCCAGGTCACCAGATCTCAGTCCAATAGAGCATCTTTGGGATGTAGTGAAACAAGAGATTTGCATCATGGATGTGCAGCCGACAAATCTGCAGCAACTGCTTGATGCTATGATGTCAATATGGACCAAAATCAATGAGGAATTTTCCAGTACCTTATTGAATCTATGCCACAAAGGATTAAGCCAGTTCTGAAGGCAAAATGGGGCCCAACCTGGTACAAGTAAGGTGTACCTAATAAAGTGGTTGGTGAGTGTATGTATTAAAACTACTTACGATAATATTGCATATTGAATTTTAAAATGTTTTGCTCTGTCTGTGTTGCATTTAAAAACACAAACATTGAACATTTTTAACTCTGCCATCATCTACTCACCCTCCACTTGTTCCAAACTCATCTGAGAAGACATTTTGAACAATGTTGGTAACAAGCAGCCATTAAATTCCACCGTATTTTTTCTTACAATGGAAGTCAATGGTTACCAAATTATAACAATCTTCAAAATATCTTCTTTTGTTTTCAACAGAAAAAAGAAACGGAAACTGGTAAAGGTTTGTAACCACTTAAATGTGAGTAAATGGTGATTAAAATGTATTTAGTTCTGTGAAACACTGTGAAAATATACATAAATTAGCAGTTTTTCATATTTTGTGATTCACGTTTTTATTTTTCATTTATACTTTTGAATTGCATTATGGGATCTTGATCTTTCTTTCAACAACCTTTAACTTTTTAAGTGACTTTTGTTAACATTTTGAATAGTTTAAGTCAGGTTGTGAATTACAGAAGGGTTTGGGGGGGACTGACCCCACTAATTAATGCTTGATCCCACTGAAGGGCGTCAAAACAACATGTATGGGGGAGGAGAAATGAAGTTTGCTCTGATCTCTATCTCAAAAATTATATTAAAAATGAAAATAATAGATAATAAAAGTATACATTTGACCCACCCTATAATGGTTCATATGATTATAAATGCACAAATCTGCGAGAAAAAATGTATTTATCAGTCTGAAACCGTCAGATCAGAGCACGGACAACGTAAGTGTTTACAAGACACTTTTCTTGTAAAATAGCAGTTTGCTTCTATATATAGCCTAAAAGTAAAATTAAATTAGATGCATAGTTTTTATAGTTTGACCTACAGTAAACTCTGGAATAGCTAATCAGAGGATACTGTAGGTCAGAATACACTAAATATTCTAAACAAAACAAAACACTGAAAACTTAAAATACGTTATATTAAAAAATTACATACATTAAATTAGTTTAAATAAATACTTACATGTGATTCACTGAAGCATGTGATTCAAATGAAACATTTACATTACCAAAAAAGTTGACCCCCATGATAGTCAATGTATATTTCGCACCCTGTTTAAAGTGATATTTTGTCTGGGTTGGTGTTTTATATAACCCTACAAAAACCTTGTAATAAACTGCCAGTGAATTTTCTGTTGTTTTACAGACTTATTTCTCTATATATTATTTCAAACTACTAAAATGTCAATAAACGTCACTGTAGCGTTGAATTTATACATCAAAAGTCGACAGAGCAGAGATCAAGGCCCCATAATGCAATTCAAAACAGTAAATAAACCAAGATTTAATCAAATGTTAAAGGGCCAGAACGAAAAATACAGTACCATCATATATATATTTCATACAGCTTCAGGCATTTCAGCACTGTTAAACAAAACTAAAATAACACCTATAGGACAAATATACCTGCAGTAAAAGTTTAGCTGAGGTCATCAGTTACCTGCAGTATATAGTAACATGAGCCTTTCCTTTTTCATCACTCTATTGAACTTGCACAGAAAGAAAAGAGAGACAGAGAAGCAGACACGGGAATAGATATGGATCACATAATAAGAGAAAGGAAGAGCAGTGAGAGATAAACAGGTGTCTGGAAGAGAGTTGGTGGATGTGAGCGAGATATGCTGCTCGACTCGTTATATGTCTCAGGGCTAATTACTTTCAGGTGGCAGACGAGCAAAAGCAAACACTCGGATTCAAAGAGCACGCACGCAAAATTGAATATCAACTGGACTTGAACTGAACTGAGTATCTTTAAATCTTACTGAAAAATAATAACATTTAACGGCAAAATGAACACATTAAAGAAAATACAGAATGAAGAGTTATATTGTGAAATATTACCTTTATAATAACAATGTAATCATAACTTTTATGATAATCGTAAAATAGCAAGCGACAGGAATATATGAACATGTCATATTCCTGTTGATTGCTATTTTTTCAAGTTCACATGATGATTGATTATAAAGCATGTTTGGCATGCTGTCCTGGGAGAGAGCTCTGAGCTCAGAAGCTCTTTGAGCCCAGGGCTCCCTCCTGTTTACAGGGCGAGAGGGGAGTTTGAGCTCAGGTAGGTCTCAAGCAATCCCCTGCTTATTTATGGCTAATTACAAATTAGAGATTGCTATGAAGAGATATACTGCTGTTTAAGACCCCACTTACACTAATACGTTACAGGCCCCGTTTACACTAATACATTTTAGTTTTAAAATGATGTTTTAGAATGAAAATGATCCACGTCCACGCTGGCGTTTCTGAAAAGATCTCTGTGCACACTACACCACGCACCCACTCTGGCATGCGCTGCAGCATATGCGGATGTCTGAGCTCCAGGCAGTCAGCGGGTGCTTTGAGCACACCTAATTAGATGAGAGCAGCGCACGTTGGACAGTTCATCAAGGATATATAGCTGGACCTCATTTCACTATAGTTGTTAAACATGATATGTAATTCATCTGGTCTCTATCTAACGACTCTTTGGTCTTTCGAATCTATTACTTTGTGCTCAGCGAAAGCACGTTACCTGAGAACAAAGATATGATATTAATTTATGTAACCGCATACACAAATTCTGCAAATTTGACTGATTGCTATATTGTATAAACTTATTGCACGTTACACTTTTAAAATGGCCATTATTGATTATTAAAACTGATATTCAGCAAAAGAGACAGAGTATGTTCCATATTTTTTAATAAAAGTGAAAGAAGGCAGTTATGTTATAGGCTCTGTTTTGTTATAAATATGCATACAGTGAAAATGACGCTCGTATAAATATGCAGCTACATGACGCCTCAACATTTTTGGTGTTTGTTAAGTTGTTAATATCAAAATGAAAGTAGGCAGTTCCTTTTATCATGTTTTCATTTTATTGTTAATATAGTGAAACAACATAGCCAGGGTGATGTGAATGAGGTTATAAAGTACACAGTTCCCTTTGAAGATTTACCCGACGTGTCTCGGGAGTTTGTTATTCATATCAAACTTGCAAGGTCTGGACGTATGAGAAAAGAATTCAAGACTGAACTTAGTGTACTTTATATTAAGAAAAAGCCCCAATCAGCTAGCACGAATGTCTGCAGCACTGCCTTCGTTTTCAGATGTCTCAGTTTTTCCCCCATCCACACTGGCACAGAGTAGCTGCATTTTAAACCAAAAAGGGCCTCCTCTGTGCTTTTTCAAAATACTCTGTTTTCTGGGCTCAAAAATTTCGAGGTAGTGTGGACGGAAGGCATAACCGTATCAAAACTTATTTGTTTTAAAATGAACACTTATTAGTGAACACGGGGCCTAAGAGCTCATCTATGATACCAATTTGGTTTGGTCAATTCACCTATGTCACATACCTTTAGACTGTGGGAGGAAACCAGACAACCCAGGGGAAACCCACACGAGCACGGGGAGAACATGTAGACTCCGCACAAAAACGTCAGCTGGCCTGGTAAGGACTTGAATCAGTGACATTCTTGCTGTGAGGCAACAGTGCTAACTACTGGGCCGCCGTGCCACCCTATCAAGGAAAAGGGAGGAGGAGTAGGGGTGGAAGGGGTTTCTTTAAGACAAAGATAACTGAGTTAAGAAACTCTGGATATTTATAGTGAGTTAGGATTCATCTGATTGCTGAATCATATGTTAGCTAATGCTGGACCAGCCGTGATCAATCATAAGCATGTGATCCTCTCGAAATTTGTTTATAAATAAACTTCACATAGCAGGAGTTTAAAAAAAAGAATTCTATAGCAATACATATGGGTTTGTATATCGATGGAAAAATAAGAGATTATACATGGGTTGGAGTAAAAATGTAAGATTTATTTTTTTATATAAAGGTCTGATAACTACACTGTAAAAAGCGATTAGTAACTTTACTTAAAAATTAGAGTAAACTCGTTGCCTTTTATTTATTAAGTAAACAAACTATGTGCATAATTATAAAAGTTATATCAATGAGTTTACTGACTTTAAAGACTTTTAAGAAAAATCATCTTGTTGCTTTTAAGGCAACGGGTTTACTCATTTTTATAAAGTAAATATTGGCTTTTTACAGTGTAACATCATTTTTTGCATTTGTTGTGACTGAAAATCTTTAACTAAATAAAATCCAAAATTTTTTTAGGTGATCTATTTTTATAGAAACAAAATGGAAACTAAAAACTGAGAAAATAGTAATCACATGAATAAAATGTGAGATGTAATCTGCCATCTTTTTTAAAGGGATGTTATGCATACTGTATGTATATGGGGTCATTTATGAATTAGAAACACTTTATGTGTATTATTGTTTTGCAGTTCGACATCTTCCTAGAATTATGGGTCATATAATCAATAAATTGCACACTTAATAGGGTGGCCAGTCTGAAGACTGTGTTTTTGGATTTTTAGTTCACCTTTAATCCCTTCAAATGTTAAGGTTCTGAGTCATTTTAAGTCTGGATTGAACTTTGTCTCAGTAGCTCAAATCTTGAAGACCTTTGTCCAGTTTGTCCATCTCACATGAATGAACAACAGTAATGACAAAGCGTCTAAGACACATGCATGTTGACAAGATTTCTGGCACAGATCCTCTGTCAACTGTCACACACAATACATTGATTTACCCCAGTATGACATGTTCCTAAAGCAACATCCTTCTAATGCTTCTTGCCTAATCCTACGTATAAAAAAAAAAAAAATAAATCAAGGGCCAATAATAGCAAAAATAGACCTAATGTTTATTGCTAATATATATTTTTTTACAGACTACAACTCTTCCTTCTCCCCTAATTTGTGTTTGTTGTTTTTGGCCAGAAAAGAACTGGTCTCCTGAATAATCCTAGTTTCTCTCAAGGTCTCTTTTCTCCATTTCTGTTGTCTGCTGGAGTTAGTGTTTCTTCTCACTATGTCTGACTTGCTTACATCGACTTGACACTGAGAAGCACTTGAACTTGATTCATAATGATCTGAACAATGCCACTGTTGTCTTGCCAAATTTGCCTCATTTTTAAAGTTTGCATATAACTGATTCTATCATGTACCTGTTTGCTTTACATTACTGCTAAGCTACACTATAAAAAAAATCTGTAAATTTGCAGTTTTCCGTATTTTAGGATTTATGTTTGTATTTTGCCTGCTTATTTATGCTTTTGAATTGCATTAAGGGACCTTGATTGTTCTTCCAACAACTTTTAACCTTGAAAAAATGACTTTTAAGAACATTTTTTATAGTTTAAAGTGATATTTTGTCTGGGTTGGGTTGGTGTATATTATGCTACAAACACTTTGTAATAAACTGCCAGTACATTTTATGCTATTTTACAGACTTATTTAACTCTATATATTATTTCAAAGAACTGAAATGTCAATAAAAGTCACTTTTTTAAACTGTAAAGTTGAATTTTCAACATCAAAATTCGACAGCTGAGATCAACACCCTATTATGCAATTTACAACTGTAAATAAACAGAAAACAGTTGTGAATCATGAAATACACTGAGTTTTTACAGTCTTTATTGTATAAAGAGCTATGAAATAAAAGTTTGACTTCAAATGACAATACTATATACTATGTAATAATATTACTTTACAGATCATTTATTTATAATTACCCGTTTAATATTACAGGTAAATCATCTGTATCATTTGATGGATCTGAAAACAATGACAAATAACAATGGTATTCATTGTTTTCTAGTCACTACTGTTATAAACGACTATACTAACTTAGCTACTTTGGATAAATGTGTCTTCTAAATTAATAAATGTAAAAGTATTTGCTGTTCAAATAATACAGTTTAAAACCAAGGTTCCTGGCTGGTTCCAATGACCACAGTTATGACAAAAACGTTATCATAAAATAGTCCCAAACCATCTCAATTCATAAAATAATATGCAAGTGGTTTAAAGCCCTAACCCTAAGGTTTTCAATAATAGGAAAAGTTGACAATACAAGGGGTCTCTTGTAGGCATGGTTCGGTATAAGATACTGACGGTATAATACCCTGGGATATAAATATCACTGTTTCACGGTATAGTGGTTACACCTCTAAAATAAATTTATTTTTAAATGTCTGAGTAAAAAAAAAACTTTTTTCCCCACTGAACACAATATATTTTATTTTGAGAAACTTTCTGAATATTTTGGGACAGTAAACATGTAAGGCTAAATCATTTAAATGAGTCATTGACTTCTGCTGTCTTCATTAGTTTCAAAAACAAAGATCTTTGGAAATATTTTCTCCTGGAGACACTGCTGTCCTAAAAAAAAAGGCCGTAGGAACGAAATAACAGAAAATATGGGCGGTTTTAAAACCTTGACCGACAAACCACGATATACCTTGAAAACAGTTATGGTTCTATGCAGAGTCTCTTGCCAAAAGGGCCTCCAGAAAATGCTTAACCAGGGCCCCAAATACCCCAACTACAGCGCTGACCCTAAATCCTAATATCGAAAGGCGATAAGCCATAAACGTTGTTTCTAAATCAGCAGAAATGTCCATGCAGGAAAATGTCTTAAGAGTCTACATCACATATTAAATGTTCAGAGCCACTAACCCTAAATGAATGCACAATTACAGCAGAAATAATAGCTCTAACACTCTAAAAATGTAAATGTAGGTTACGTTGACAACACCCTTCAATTCATCACACCCTTACAACTTCATCAACCCAAAAAAACACTCCTTAAGACTCTGCGTAACGTGTGTGTGTGTGTGTGTGTGTGTGTGTGCAGGGAGCGCCTGTCTGTCACACTGAATCACACACGCAGTTTGTTATGAGAACCAGTTCTTCCTGTAATATCAGACAACCGTAAACGTGTTAAGCTCTTTTTTTTCCCAAAACGTTTAACCTCAAATCCTGCAACTATCTCTAGAAAGTTTTCAGTTACCCTGTATTAATTACAGTATGTAAAACGGCTCACCTGAGTTCCAGAAGATCACCGCAGCAAGAATATATGAAACTGCCTTCATCATCCTCCAGTTCAGACTTTTCTCCTGAGCCCGAGTTGTCAGTATGTCGATGTCAATGTGAAGCTCATTATTAATACACCAAAACAGCGTCCATGTTGAGAGATGGCATTCCTGATTCAATTACATCGATCATAGGTCCAGTCCCACAGGACACATTGGAGAAGAGGACATTCCCATGCATAAAGACGTCCAAGTGCAACAACAACAACAACAACAACAACAACAACAAACAATACAAAAAAGAGAGAAAAAAATCACTCTATTTTAAGAAAGAACGCTGGAGATTAACGATTAATTCATTATAAGTTCAAAAAGAACGACATTCTTCGGTGAAAGTGAGCGTTTCTCCATGCGTTAATTAATTCGTGGAAGCGGGAAAAAAAGTTTTAATCCAGTCACAGGTTTCTTTGTAATACGTTAACACCTACGACACGTTAAAAAGAGAAAAAAAAGAGCAGATGTCCAATGATTCCTCCGACGGTGTGAATGAAAATGTTGTGAAAATGCTGGGAGAGAGGAAAGACACCTGTTGAACGGCAGCTATCATTGCGCAGTCGCGCACAGGTCCTTACTAGTACTGCGCACTTAACTTTCCAGTTTTTAATCCGGGTGTTTCTTCGCAATCTGATGATTCAATCTATTTTAGCTACTGATTTAATATTCTGTAATTGCTTAATCTTATAAGTTCTTTAAAGTAGTAGAACTCATCTCTTGGCTTTTTTTCTACCGTAATGGTTTTGTAAACATGTTTATTCTGAAAAGTGACTTGCACCATTAATTAAAAACACATTGAAAGAGTGAGAGATAGACAGAGAGAGAGAGAGACACACACATGGTTATTATAAATGAATCATTGTAAATATACTGATTATTATTATTTATTATTACTGTTTTATCCATAAATGTTGATTGTTAAATTGTACATTTTATTCTGCTTTATTATTATTAATATTCTATTTTTATTAATTATCATTATTTATTTATTTTATTAATTAATTAATTTGTATTTATTTATTTTGTATTATTATTGGACACACTTTATTTTGATGGTCCGTTTGTTAAATTTAAATTACTTGCATCTACATGCCAACTAATTCTCATCGGATTATAAGTAGACTGTTAGGTTGGGGTTAGGGTTAGTGTAAGTTGACATGTACTTGCAAAGTTTCTTATAGTCAGTTAAATGTTTGTTGAAGGAGCAGTATTAGCAGATATTAAGCAGACAGTCTACTAATACTCAAATGGACGGAGAGACGGTTCATTCTGCTTTGGCGACCCCTGATGAATAAAGGGACTAAGCCGAAGGAAAATAAATTAAAGAGAGAGGTAGGAAAAAAAGGTAATCAAATAATTTTTCAACTTTCAATTTCCTGCTTTAATTCATTTGTACATTTTGAACAAATATTGATAATATCTGAAACTTCTGTTACATTTTTGTAATAATTTTTTAGACCATTTAAAATTTGACTTTGCGATTAAGCTTAAAAACAATTTAAGTGCCATAAAAGTTTCAACAAAACAAAACAACAACAAAAAAAAACACGATACAAAAAAAAAAAGGATTATATATTTATTAGAGTTTGCATGTTCTCCATGTGTTGGCGTGGGTTTCCTCACGGTGCTTCGGTTTCCCCTACAGTCCAAAGACATGCGCTATAGGTGAATTGAATGAACTAAATTGGCTATAGTGTATGTCTATGAAAAAGTGTGTATGGATGTTTCCCAGTACTGGGCTGCAGCTAAAAGGGCATCCGCTGTGTAAAACATATGCTGGATAAGTTGGTGATTCATTCCGCTGTGGCGACCTCTGATGAATAAAGGGACTAGGCTGAAGGAAAAGGAATGAATGAACGAAAATATATTTAATAAAATAATTTTAATATTGTATTTATGTGCTTATTTTTACTGTAGAGCTTTGGGTATACATGAAAACATGAACGAATCTTTTATTTAAAAATCAAAGATCAATAATCATTTATTTATTAATTCATTTTCTTTTGGCTTAGTCCGTTTATTCATTAGGTGGAATGAATGTCAACTTATCCAGCATATGTTCTACAGTGGATGCCCTTCTAGCTGCAACCCAGTACTGGGAAACACCCATACACTCACATGCACACACTCATACACTACGGCCAATTTAGTTTATTCCATTCAACTATAGCACATGTCTTTGGACTATGGGGTAAACCGGAGCACCCGGAGGAAACCCACGCCAACATGGGGAGAACATGCAAACTCCACACAGAAATGCCAACTGGCCCAGCCGAGGCTCGAATTAGCGACTTTCTTGCTGTGAGTGCTAACCACTGAGCCACCGTGTCACCTTAGAATCCTACTGAGAAAGTTATTTTTAAACAACTACGCAATTTTTAGAGCATGCTTCTAATTTGAGCATTGAGTATGCTTAAACATATATTTTTAAGTGCTTTTAGAGAGTCTATATCCCCTTATAACAGTTCAGCAGCAAGACATTTTTCCAATTTTTTTGTTTCCGGATATGACTTTCTGAATCAAAAACAATGCTGTTTTATGAATTACTACAACAGCATATCTGATTAATTTTTGCGAGTGTGGTGCCATAATTAGCACATACATTTATCTGTTTTAAATCTAACATGAACTGTTATGTATCTGGTTGCATTCCTGGCCTAAAGAAAAAAAAGCAAAAAAAAACTGTGAACCTGTTCTTCCTTGTGAAAACAGTTAAAGCCCCGGGCACTTTTGCTGTGTTCAACGGAAGAGAGTTGCAGATGGGGGTTTGAGCTAAAAAGACAGTCATGGATGGTAAGCCACATGGTAATATGCAGTGATTAGCATTTAGGAATAAGCATTGTAAATGTCTGAAAATGTCATTAAATTAAACAGAAAATATTAAGCTCACATTTTCATTCTTCTCACATATTTTGCATATTTATTCATTATTTCTCTCTCTCTCTCGTAGATATCAGTGATGCAGTGCCAAAATTTTATAATATTGGAAAACTGAAAGGGAAAAAAAGTTGGTTTCGAAAAATCATAAATCTATATACACTCACTGGCCACTTTATTAGGTACACCTTACTAGTACCGGGTTGGACCCCTTTGCCTTCAGAACTACCCTAATTCTTCATGGCATGAATTCAACAAGGTAGTGGAAAAATATTCCTTGGTCCATATTGACATGTTAGCATCAGGCAGTTGCTGCAGATTTGTTGGCTGCACATGCATGATGTGAATCTTCCGATCCACAACATCCTCAAAGTGCTCTATAGCATTGCGTCTTGTGACTGTGGAGGCCATTTGAGTACAGTGAACTCATCATGTTCAAGAAAACAGTCTGAAATGATTCGCGCTTTATGACATGCCGTGTTATCCTGCTGGAAGTAGCCATCAGAATATGGGTACACTGTGGTAATAAAGGGATGGACATGTTCAGCAACAATACTGAGGTAGGCTGTGGTGTTGACACGGTGCTCAATTGTTACTAATGGGTCCAAATCGTGCCAACAAAATTTCCCCCACACCATTACACCACCACCACCACCAGCAGCATGAACTGTTAATACAGGGCAGGATGGATCCATACTTTCATGTTGTTAATGCCAAATTCTGTATCTGAAAATGCCAAAAGATCAGCAGTTTCTGAAATACTCATACTCACTTAAATCACCTTTCTTCTCCATTCTGATGCTTGGTTTAAACTTGTCTTGACTTCTCTGATTAGAAATTTGCGTTAACGAGCAGTTGGACAGATGTACCTAATAAAGTGGCTGGTGAGTGTGTGTGTGTGTATATATATATATATATATATATAAATAAATAAACTAAACTAAGGAGCTTACATTGTACTGATTCAACAATATTAAGGAATGTTTCTAGCAAATCTTTAGCTTTTTTCTTTTTATTTAATCAAAATAAAAATTTTAAAAGTCAATTAATTACTTTTTTGATGCAAATAAGGTGTATAGTGACATCTAGAGGACAAGGAGTTTTTAAATTATATAAAAAATGAAGGAAAGGAATTTAAAGGGATAGTTCTTGCAAAACTGAAAACCCCGCCATCATTTACTCATTCTCTTGTCACAAACCTGTTTGAGTTTTTTTTCTTTTTCTGTTGAACATAAAATAATTTATTTTGAAAAAGGCAGCACGGTGGCGCAGTGGGTAGCACAATCGCCTCGCAGCAAGAAGGTCGCTGGTTCGAGCCCCGGCTGGGTCAGTTGGCATTTCTGTGTGGAGTTTGCATGTTCTCCCAGTGCTCGTGTGAGTTTTCTACAGGTGCTCCGGTTTCCCCCACAAGTCCAAAAACATGCAGTATAGGTGAATTGGGTAAGCTAAATTGTCCGTATGTGTACTAAAACACAATTATTCAAATGCATGTAATGATTCATCAAACTAAAAACAAAACTGGACTGAAATATGAGAAAAAGAAAAAGGTTATATTTTTTCTCACTGGAATTTGAGATTTTTGTACCTCCCTTTTTCTGTCGGATTGGTCCGTGGTCTTATTTTTTTTCTGAAATTGGCTGGCTTACACCCAAATCCTGCCATGTCCAAGCTTGTTCTCTTGGCCCACATGTACAAATCCCTCTGTGGCAGAACAATAAAAACTGAAGATTCAGTTTCTCAGTTAGTCAGAAAAAAATGTTGGTTGTTTTTTTTTAATCCTATTCATTACAAGTATGTGATTCAAAACAATATAGGAAGTGCAAGTGCAAAGAAACCACTCTCAGAGATATCAAATATTCACAATGAAAGAAAGCTTCATTGTTAGCCGTTTTGTGGTTTTGACCCATTTTGTTGTAGTTTTTCCACACAGAAGTACACATCTGTTGTTTGTTATTTTTTATTCTTATTTTCAATTTAATTTGTTTCAACAAAAACACATTCAAGTCAAACTTTTGCATATCTCAAATTGAGATAATATCGAACCTAAAAAATAAACACAGCCATTAAAAAAAAACTGAATGAAAAGCATAAATATAAATCTCTACTCTGTGTTTTTGTCAGTGGAATCTGACTGGTTTGGCACTAGTTTGTGTTCTTCATCTTGTTTGTTATCTGATTGGTCCTTTGAGTCTGTTCTTCTTTCTGTTAGATGTTCCGAGTCTGAATCTTCATCAGACTCTTCCTCATCCTCGTCTTTTCCGAGTGTGTTCTCTTGGCCCGTTGGCACAGCTCCCTTTCTCTGTGGCAGGACAGTGAAGAAAGCTTCTCGCCAGTCTCGTTTCTCAAGGAACGCTAAGATGATCTCGAAAACTGCAGCATGAGGCAGATGGATTGATTTATTTAGAGCTGTAGTATTTTACACAGAAGACTGGATATTTTGTGTATAGAAGGGTCATCTCACCATGATTAACAGCCAACACTTTGCGGCTGTTCATCTTGACGAAACTGCCCAGTGGAAGCTGAGCATGGGCAATGCCGAGCTCTTGTGCAAGGCTAAATGTGATGCCCTGTAATAAAGCGACACTGTAAAAAAATGTTGGGTTCCACACGATTCCTTCATGTTGATCCAACACAACTTTATTGTACAAATTTAAGTGAATTGAACATAAAATTATTAAGTTGTTCCTTAACCTGTTAAGTTGTTTTGATTCAGCTTATTTTTTACAAGTAGTTTGAACAAGCAGCAACTGTTTGGAATTATATAATAATAATAAAAATAATAATAAATATATATATTAGCTTCCACTCTAGATTTGCTAAACATAAAATATATATTTTTTATCTTTGCAAGCAGGGCCTGTGAAATTTGGCTAGAACTTGCATAAGCATCATAAAATCTGATTAAATCTATTTTCATGTTTTTGAAAATAATAAACCTTTGTAATGGCACAGCTCAATTCATTATTCATTGTGCCATGATTCTTTATACAATAAATCAGTAATTTTATTATTCTGAATACAGATTTGCAGTGTTTTGATAAAAAAGAAAACAACAAACAGAAGGATATATATATATAAAAAAAAACACCAGTTCATCCAAACACGCACTATACAGAATAAATAATATTGGTAAAACGTTTAAAGAGATGGATTGTTAGTGATTGAATGGGTGTAAGCCAATTGGCTAAAATTAGTTTGAAATGACTTAAGACCTAAAACACAATATTTAAGTAATGAAGACTTTTTAAGGCTTTTTAAAATTTAGTTTTTAAAATTTAAGACATTACATCTTTTTAACACCCTGCAGATACCCTGATATTGTGATATGTATAAAGTTTCATCATATGCCTTGAATAACTCTATTTGGAAAGAGTTCATTAATTCAGACTGATTGCAAAAGGGGATTGAATCATGCATCAAATAATAAAAGTAATTACAAGCAAGGTTGCTTTATGGTTTTGTCAAACAGCATTCAGGTAAAGAAATTGAAAAAAATGTAAACACTGCATCATCTTCATTGTAATGTAAACAACGCATCATCTTCATTGTATTAATAATAAACAAAAATGTATCTTTATCACCTTCACTTTATGTTTGGAAAGAACTAGATATACCACTTCTGGGAACTCTGCAAAATGTAATAAAATGTGGGATCCAGTCTTTCTTTTTCTAACACAACATAAAGACTAATAATGTTGTTTAATTTCTGAAGATTTGTAAGATTGTTTTTTTTTTCTTTTCCCTCACTCTTTACATCCATTACTGTCTCTTTTTGTAGGTCATATATGTCGCCATTTTTACCTTTTTTCATGCTTTATTTTACATTTTGCACAGATTATTGTTACATGATGGATTTGTCTGTCTGTTCTTTGTTTTTCTATGTCTGCAAAAACTATAATAAAATTATTTTTTTTAAAGTTACAACTGGTATAATTTCTTGTTCCTGAATGCTTTAAACTCTATTAAAAATGTTTATACAGTCACAGACCTTAAAAACACAAGCAGACTTCCTCTTAAAAAAAAACAAAAAATGTGACTATTGCAGATCGCGAATCCTGATGCTGAAACGATATTTTGTGTAGCCCTAGTAAGGATGATCTTTTTTTAGTTTTTCACTTTGTAACTGAGACTCTCTCACCTTATGGTGGTTGTGGTCCACCAGACCGCCGATCACATAGGCTTTGTTCTCATCCAGCTCCTGCAGCACATTAGGTGAATCAGAGGTGAGATAGACCAGGTCCTCCTTCTTCAGGATTTCATGAAACGCATCAGTTTTGACATGGACATCCTGCACCACATTCAGATTTACATCAAAAGCTTGAAGGGTTTCCATTTCCCGGCATTCATACTTTAAAGATACTCATACCAGTGCTGCAAACTCATCTCAAATAAAGGCCTAGTTTACCCAAAACTGAAAATTCTGTCATTAGTTTTCAACCTTCATTTGTCACAAACCTGTTTCCTTTTTCTGTTGAACACAGAAGATATTTTGAAAAATGTTGGAAACCTGTAACCTGACTTCAGTATTTGTTTTACCTACTACAGAAGTCAGCACTTTTCAAAATAACTTATTTTGTGTTCAACAGAAAAAGGAAACAAAGGTTTTGAACCACTTAGGGGAGAGTAAATAGAAATAAATGTTCATTTTTGGGCGACCTGTCCTTTTAAGATCAAATCTGTTATTTATGAAATAAGGTTTGTGCAGAACTAATAAACAGTCTTGTGTGTGTGACAGACAGGTTTAAAAATGTACAAAAGACAGAATATGCCTGTTATTTGTAAAAAAAAAAAAAAAATCCATCATCCCTTATGCACTGCATAACTCCAGACCCCTTAAATAGTAGATTTGGCTATAATTATTGTGTTAAGCTGCTTTGGGATGTTCAGGTATTTGGGGTGGGGCTTGGATTAAAACAAAAATAGAAAGAAGGAAACTGATGTTTACTGTTGTATGGTATGTAAATTTTATTTTCCTTCAATAAAAAAAAATTTAAGCTCTGAGCATTGAATTACACATTTATTATTAACTGATGGACTCATTTTGTATACACAAACCAAAAATGGTAACATAAAAACTTTTTTTTTTGCTTGCTGAGATGTTTCCTCAAATTTATGGTCAGAATATTTTGAGTTATAGTTGACCCAAAAATGAAAATTTACAGTTAATTTAATCACTCTAAGGCCATTGAAAATGTAGGTGACTTTTTCCCAATAAAACATTAAAAAGGGTTAAGCTGAATCCGTAGTCTTTGATGATTTAAATAGTGCAAGTCAACAGTCCCCCATTTTTGAGACTAAAAATAAACACATAGAAACAAATCTCAAAACAATCCCAGTGGCTCCTGATGAAACACTGAGAACCTTTGAAGCGAAACGATTAGTCTGTGCTAGAAAATAATAATTAATCACAGTATTATTAGCATTAATCCGCAGCCTAGGTAAACAGTTCTCAGTCACTTCATAACGTATATGTGAGCGCATCAGACATGGAGACAATAGAGAGAGGATGCACAATTTTGACAAAATGGTAACCTGTGGTTGTCCAAGATGTAGAAACCGCTATAAAAATTACACTAACAGTCATGACTCTATTCTGATCAATGAACTTGTGTGTCAGTGTATGCTCGCACATACATCATCAAGCAACTAAAAGCTGAAACACTTCTGTACACACCTAGGACTGTTCACCCAGTTTAAGAAATTAAAACAAATATTATGTAAATAATGTTCAATTTCCTATACGGACTAAGAAACTGATTTGGAGTTGTTTGTATGGATGCGTATTCTTAATCTAAATAAACTGTAACCATTGACTGCCATTATATGAATCAAAAAGTCACCTAAAACTTGGATGACCTGAGGGTGTGTAAATTAAAAGGTAACTTACATTTATTGATGAACTATCCCTTTAAATATATATATATATATATAGGTACATTTCTATTATATTTTTCATTAGTATAATCATGTCATATCTTACCTTCCAGTTAACCCAGCCTTTATTAATTTCATCCATGATTTGCTTTAACTGTCCACCATGACTTGTGAGGTAAAACTGTTGAAGGGAAAAGGTTGTTTACTGAAGTTAATCTTTTAAAAGATTGTTTAAAGATCATCATTAGATCTATGTGTTGAGAACACTTGCCTGGGCTGGATGAAGGGTGCGTCTGTTTTCAGCATAGCACCTCTGAATTTGCTTGTGAAGCTTCTTAACATCCTGCACCATAATAAAATGGTTGCATGTTTGTAAATTCAGTGACTTCTCTTTAAAATAACTTTCAACAAGATTTCTCTGTGAAACTGATTGTACTATGAAAGAAAGCAAGGTAGGATTTAGGGTGCATTTCACTGAACTTGTGTCAATGATCGGGCTGTTGTGAATGTGTAGTTACCTTGAGCACCATGAGGTTATCAAAGCTGCAGTCAATGATCAGTCGAAGAGAGCTGGGCTCCGCTGACCTGCGCAAACGTTTTTTTCCTGTCCACTCTACTCCATCATCTCCCTGCGCTTGTCTTTCCAGTTTCCTCTGCTGTTTTCTTTCTTTCCGCTTCTGTCTGTGCAAGCAGGGAAAAATATATTACACTACAACAGACAATGGCAAAGCTAGACTAACTGAATGAAAATGTATATGAGCAATTCCAGCGTTATGGATGTGACATTTGCAGTAAAAACTCAAAACATCAACGCACAAAAAAGTATATGTTAACATTACATTGAAACATCTCTTTATATTTTCCAAAACAACTATACACATAATTATGGGATCAGAAAAATATTCATCTGTAAACAAACTTTGTAGAAATTCTGTGAATGAAACTGCACAACCCAAAAGAAATAATGCTCATCAAATAGATAAGAGTTGACTGGCTATAGAACAAAAACCATTGATTTTATTTTATTTTATGTTTTTGCATCTATGAGGAAAAAGCTTTGTTATGGATGTGACGTCTCTCCGTTATGGATGTGACAGATGTGAAATTGCTTTTGTGACTTCGGTAAATCAAATATAATAGTTTGAAAACACTGACCAAGACATTTGAGTATTTCTACAGTACTGTAAAATACAAGAATACACAACATTTTTTGAAAGGGTTTCGCCATTTTAGTGACAACTTAATTTTCATGGCAAGATTGACATTTGCATGGAATTGCATACATGCATGTGAGAAGTTTACTGAATGTGTAACAGACAGTATGCCAAACAATTTTACGGATGTTTCACAATTGATGATTAAATTCAG